>JAVTVY010015817.1:0-66483 GCA_036873755.1 Hanleya hanleyi | reverse complement strand
TCCTGAATTATACCATATCTGTGCTGTATTATGCAATATCTGTCCTGTGTTATACAATATCTGTCCTGTATTATACCAAATCTGTCCTGTTTTGTACCATATTTGTCCTGTATTATACAATATATGTTTTGTGTTATACCAAATCTGTGCTGTATTATACAGTATCTGTCCTGTATTATACCAAATCTGTGCTGTATTATACAATATATGTTCTGTATTATACGAAATCTGTCCTGTATTACACGGTATATGTCCTGTATTATACCAAATCTGTGCTGTATTATACCATATCTGTCCTGTATTGTACCATATATGTCCTGTATTATACAATATATGTTCTGTATTGTACAATCGTATAGCCGTTGTCGTGAATAACAATAAGTTCAGCAATGTTCATACAGTTTATAATCCCCAATGTTACATCATACCCAGGCTGGGGGAGCCGCCCTGGGCATGTTTGGTATGTTCACAGCAAAACAAATTGAAGTATCAAACACCATGTTTTATTATTTAACGCACCGTCACATTAGGTACAAGTGTTTACTGAGCTCAAGTCAACGATCAGCATGTAGACATATAGAGTATGTACGGCATGTTATGGTATTCATCAGTGCATGGGTGAAGCATTCAGCCGATGGGGTGGTCGGTCAGCTTGGTAACGAAAAACGTAACATTGGTCACCTTCTCCACTGTCCACTTGGTGTTGGGGCGTTGGTGTTGGGCCCATTCCAAGGGATCCACGGTGTCCAGTTTCTCCAGCATCGTCTCTAGCGACACTCGGTTAATGATGGTAAACGGTTGGTCAAATACCTGGATGTTCCTGCTCGGGTAAAGTATCGGACTTGGACTGTCTCCTTATGCTGCAGCACATAACCAAACGCCAGATTCAATCTGATGGCCGTAGTTTGGTTGTTGAAGATGGCTTCCACGTAGCTACGTAGACGGGCGAGGTCGGGCAGTCGGAAATTGTAGATATCTTGAATAGGGCGATGGCGGTTGAAACATTGCCGTATCATGGACCAATGGCGCCGATAGATGTCGCTCACTGGACGGGCGTCCTGTAAGAGATCGCTAGGAACATCCACCGCATCTTCCAGAAAATGTTCGTTGTTGTCAGGCGTATGACTGTGAACAGTAATGCTAGGGACCGGCTGGATATCTAGGCTCTTCTGAACTGTGGGTATAGGCGGGCTCTCCGTGATCGCATCACCAGTGGCATTCGTCTCCCCGGGCTCATCTTCACTAGGTCTGACTCTCATGGGTGCCTCTTTAGCGGAAAGTTGTCGCTCACACCGTGGTGATGGACCATGAATCAAACGTTGGTGCTGTCTTAACTGACTGGGTCGTTTGAAGAGTTGACCACAACCGTTACATTGTTCCGTCGCGCCCTCGTGGAATGAGCGTTCGTGGCGCAGTAAATGATCCTTCCGATTAAATGACCGTGCGCAGGTTATACAAGTATACCGTGCATCGTTGTGTGTGGAGGCCTTGTGGCGGTGCAAGTCGTGCAGACGAGTAAACTGCTTCTGGCAAGTTGTGCAAGTGAACATTGTGCAACACGACACCCTCTGTCAACCACCAAGATGTTCACTTGTACTACGTGCTCGAAATCATTCACTCGTCTGCACGACTTGCGCCGCCATGAGGCTACCAAGCACGAAGGAACCGCCCGGTATAGCTGTACGATATGTACACTGTCGTTTCAGCGCCCGGATCATTTACAGCGCCACACACGTGCACGCCATGAAATACCCAAGCGTCCATGCGAAGAATGTGGTCGGCTTTTCAAACTGACCAGTCAGTTGCTGCGACACCAACGCACACGACACCCTGTTCCGCAGCCACGTTTGCAGGTAGAAGAGCCCGTAGGCATCAATATCGAAACAGGGGGAACTCCCACCCATCGCACGAGGGCCGATGATGATGTCGCCCTAATTCAACAGTCAAATTCCGACGACAAGACCTTGGGCCAGATTTTGTACGACGTGGAGGGCAAAGTACACTTCGTGGACGAACCCATAAATGTTCCTAGCGATCTGTTACACGACGACCATCCAGTGAGTGACATCTATCGGCGCCATTGGCCCATGATCCGGCACTGTTTCCACCGTCATCGCCCTATTCAAGATATCTACAATTTCCGACTGATCGACCTCGCCCGTCTACGCAGCTACGTGGAAGCCATCTTCAACGATCAAACTACGGCCTTCAAGTTGAATCTGGCGTTTGGTTATGTGCTGCAGCATAAGGACACAGACGAAGCCCGATATTTTTACCCGAGCAGTAACATCCGGGTATTTGACCAACCGTTTACCATCATTAACCGGGCGTCGCTAGAGGCGATGCTGGAGAAACTGGACACCGTGGATCCCTTGGAATGGGCCCAACAACAACACCCCAACACACAATGGGTCGTAGAGAGGGTGACCAATGCCACGTTTTTCGTTACCAAGCTGACCGACCACCCCCATCGGCTGAATGCGTCACTCATGCACTGATGAATACCATAACATGCCGTACATACTCTATATGTCTACATGCTGATCGTTGACGGTACGGAGGTGACCGAAGAGACACGGAGGTGACCGAAGATGTCACGGAAGTCAACGAAGAGACACGGAGATCCATCCGGGTTTACACGGGAACAGCCGGGTAGTTACGGAGGTGACCGAAGAGACACGGAGGTTACCGAAGATGTCACGGCTCGGCCCTCGACTTGGGGATAGTTGAACTGAGTGTGCTAAAAATAGATCACCAGCTAGCTTGCTATAAAAGGGAAGCGGCCTGGCCGTTTCATCAGACACTTTGTCAACCACCAAGATGTTCACTTGCACAACTTGCCAGAAGCAGTTTACTCGTCTGCACGACTTGCACCGCCACAAGGCCTCCACACACAACGATGCACGGTATACTTGTATAACCTGCGCACGGTCATTTAATCGGAAGAATCATTTACTGCGCCACGAACGCTCATTCCACGAGGGCGCGACGGAACACTGTAAGGATTGTGGTCAACTCTTCAAACGACGGAGTCAGTTAAGACGCCATCAGCGTTTGATTCATGCCCCGTCTCTACGGTTTGGGCGACAACTTTCCACTGAAGAGGAGCCGCGGAAGGTCAGACCCAGTGAAGATGAGCCCGGAGAGACGAACGCCACTGGGGATGCGATGACGGAGAGCCCGCCTATACCCAGAGTTCAGAAGAGCCTGGATATCCAGCCGGACCCAGTGAGTGACATCTATCGGCGCCATTGGTCCATGATACGGCAATGTTTCAACCGTCATCGCCCTATTCAAGATATCTTCAATTTCCGACTGACCGACCTCGCCCGTCTACGTAGCTATGTGGAAGCCATCTTCAACGACCAAACTACGGCCTTCAGATTGAATCTGGCGTTTGGTTATGTGCTGCAGCATAAGGAGACAGTCCAAGTCCGATACTTTTACCCGAGCAGGAACATCCAGGTATTTGACCAACCGTTTACCATCATTAACCGAGTGTCGCTAGAGACGATGCTGGAGAAACTGGACATCATGGATCCCTTGGAATAGGCCCAACAACAACGCCCCAACACCAAGTGGACAGTGGCGAAGGTGACCAATGTTACGTTTTTCGTTACCAAGCTGACCGACCACCCCATCGGCTGAATGCTTCACCCATGCACTGATGAATACCATAACATGCCGTACATACTCTATATGTCTACATGCTGATCGTTGACTTGAGCTCAGTAAACACTTGTACCTAATGTGACGGTGCGTTAAATAATAAAACATGGTGTTTGATATTTCAATTTGTTTTGCTGTGAACATAACATGCCCAGGGCGGCTCCCCCAGCCTGGGTATGATGTAACATTGGGGATAATAAACTGTATGAACATTGCTGAACTTGTTGTTATTCACGACAACGGCTATCCGATTGTACAATACAGAACATATATTGTATAATACAGGACATATATGGTACAATACAGGACAGATATGGTATAATACAGCACAGATTTGGTATAATACAGGACATATACCGTATAATACAGGACAGATTTGGTATAATACAGAACATATATTGTATAATACAGCACAGATTTGGTATAATACAGGACAGATACTGTATAATACAGCACAGATTTGGTATAATACAGAACATATATTGTATAATACAGGACAAATATGGTACAAAACAGGACAGATTTGGTATAATACAGGACAGATATTGTATAACACAGGACAGATATTGCATAATACAGCACAGATATGGTATAATTCAGGACAGATATGGTATAATACAGCACAGATATGGTATAATAGAGGGCAAATATTGTATAATACAGCACAGATTTGGTATAATACAGGACATATATGGTACAATACAGGACAGATATGGTATAATGCAGCACAGATATGGTATAATAGAGGAGAAATATTGTATAATACAGAGCAGATATGGTATAATACAGGACATATATGGTACAATACAGGACAGATACTGTATAATACAGGACAGATTTGGTATAATACGGAACATATATTGCAGAATACTGGACAGATATTGTATAATACAGGACAGATATTGTATAATACAGCACAGATATGGTATAACACAGGGCAGATATTGTATAATACAGCACAGATTTGGTATAATACAGCACAGATTTGGTATAATACAGGACAGATACTGTATAATACAGGGCAGATTTGGTATAATACAGGACATATATGGTATAATAGAGAACAAATATGGTACAATACAGGACAGATTTGGTATAATACAGGACAGATATTGTACAACATAGGACAGGTATGGTATAATACAGGACATATATGGTGTGATGCAGAACAGATGTGGTATAACACATCAAAGATGTGGTATAATGTGTGACAGATATGGATGGTCCATCTCTACACCAAATACCTTCCTTCACTGCCCCAAAATGCCCACTTTCGCTACTACTCCTACTGATGACGTCACCGATAACGTCACAGATGACGTGAACATCCCTCAAATCGGGATGTACACCCCGAGCGCTACAAGATAACACCTCCCACGACACAATCGGACCAAGGATGGTCCCTCTCTACCCCAAACACACCTCCACGCACTCCCAAAATGGCCACTTGACTTACTACACCCAACTGCGCATGCGTAGATTGACGCGACTTGCACTTAAAAACACGCCATTCTGACTCTACCCCACACAAGCTTCACTTTGACACCTCCCACAACCCATTTGGACCCATAGTGGTCCATCTCTACCCCAAACACACCCCCACATACCCCCAACATGCCTGCTTTCTATACTACGGCCAGACTGCGCATGCGCAGACTATTGCACACGGACGAACCATTAGTCGATCCATTACAAACTCCACGGGAGCTTCAAAATAAGACCTCATACGACACCATAGGATCATAAGGGGCTCACCTAGACCCCAAAACGTTCACCCCGTATGGACCTATACCTCCATAGCCAGTATGGAGCTATATGGTACTTTTCCAAAAATTTCATCGCTTCGCTCCGGGACCCCTCCCATCGTGTTCTAAATGTCAGACCCTCATGCATACCCGGATGCAGGCGCAGACGTCAGCGAAATTCTGGCGGGAAAACCCCCACAGACAGGTCGGTACATGTCCTATCATGTTCCCAGGTTACGCCCCATTCACCCAAACCGGAAGTGACGTCATACCCCTAATTTTACATGCACCCATCCATGACTGGATGCCCCTTCACTAATGCTTCACTTTGATACCTCACTCGACTCCATCGGACCATTCGTGGCCCACCTAGACCGCAAAAACGTCTATTTCCACACCCGTTTCCCACAATTCCCTGTCTGCGCATGCGCAGAATGTGGACAACGGCCGAGACACTACTCCAGGCGGTCGCTCCCTCACATAGGCTTCACATGGATACCGCACTCGACTCCATCGACCCAAAAGTAGCTCGCCTAGGCCCCAGAACGCCTATTTCCATACACTTTCTCTACTGCGCATGCGCAGAATGACGTCAGTTCCACGTCACACCCAGCCCGTTGGAGACTCCCTCACGTATGCTTTACATTGATACCTCCCTCGATCCAATCGGCTCACTAGTGGCCCACCTAAACCCCAACACGTCTATTTCTATACTACGGCCAGACTGCGCATGTGCAGACTATTGACAACGAACGACACACTAGCCCAGGCGGATGCTCCCTCATGACAGCTTCAAAATAAGACCTCATACGGCACCATAGGATCATTAGGGGCTCACCTAAACCCTAACACATCTATGTCCACACCCTTTTCCCAGAATTCCCTGTCTGCGCATGCGCAGAATGTGGACAACGGCCGAGACCCTAGTCCAATCGGATGCCCCCTCACATAGGCTTCACATGGATACCTCACTCAACTCCATCGGCTCATTAGTGGCTCACCTAGATCCCAAAACGTCTATTTTCATACCCTTTGTCTATTGCGCATGCGCAGAATGACGATATTCCGACCCCACATCCACCCAGTGGGATGCCCCCTCACATAGGCTTCACATGGATACCTCATACGACTCCATCGACCCATTAGTGGCTCACCTAGATCCCAAAACGTCTATTTTCATACCCTTGGTCTACCGCGCATGCGCAGAATGACCATATTCCAACCCCACACCCACCCAGTGGGATGCCCCCTCACATAGGCTTCACATTGATACTTCACTCGACTCCATCGGACCACTAGGGGCTCCCCTAGACCCCAAAACGTCTATTTCCATACCCTTGGTCTACCGAGCATGCGCAGAATGACGATATTTCAACTCCACACCCACCCCATCAGATGCCCCTTCACGAATGCTTCACATTGATACCTCATACAACCCAATCGGTACACTAGGGACCCCTCTCGCCCCTGAAGATTGCCGGAGATTGCCGGAGAATTTGATCACCCACGACATTGTGGGAAAAACCCACTGAGATTACTTTCTGTCCGCGGAGGAATACAAAGGTTACAGGTTGCCGGAACTACTTTTGACCTCCACGTGACCTTGAGCTGGTGGCGCCCCCTGGCGCCCCAGCGGTGAAAGGCGATGGGGCGTGCCCTATACCTTTAACCTGGGGAAAAGGGGACCAAGAGTTACCTTCCTGGAAAACCTTGCTCGAGATCCACTTACTATACTACTCATGTAGCATAATCATTTCATATCAATCGCTATACCAGTTAAGACGTATACTATATAAACGTATATTTACATGGATGATATTGGAAAGTAAAGTATAGAATGCAGTCCACAATTTGTAAAGTTTGAAACAGACAAGGGGTTTCGCTCTTTGGCCATGAATATTTTCTGAGTTGGCATACTCGTGCCATCATTTCAAAAAAGCAATTCGGCAACTGAATTCGCAAAGGAAAAAAACATGCAATTCACTTTCATCTTCCTTCAACTTTTCTGAAAAGTCCACACAATTTATGGAAAGGTGTCAAATTCGGCTCACCTTCCAAGACAACAGTACGAAATGATTTTCTTGGCGTACCGGTACATGAATAAGCCACCTTTCTCTACTACTCCACCAGTGAACATGCGCTTATCACTGGACCCACACCGGCCAGGACATTGTACACACCGAGAACTCATTCACCCGGATATGTCCACACCTATCCCACAACATTGGGTATGCACACCTCCGAACATGCCCCACTTCTTTACTGCTCCCCCACTCAAACATGATCCACGGCGTCCAGGTCATTGTGAGCCACGAGAACTTATGCTTATCCCGAATGCTTATCCGAGCGACTCTGCGCTACAACTGATGACGTCAACAGAACAGCGACCTTCTCTTTTTTTTCTTGTCAGATATTATCGGTGCGAAAGTTCGCGCATGAGGATTCTGGCCTGCCCCATACTGAATTCCTGACCTGGTATTGGGCCGTAGCCGAGCTCAGTCTGCAATTCGTATACGTCCTTTTGAAGGAAAGGTAATGTCCAACTGAATGGTTCCATACATATCAGTTTTTAAAAAGGGAAGAAGAATTAGCATGCTGTCCAAAACGGGCGGTCTTGTTTTGAAATCAGGGCTGGGCCACAGCGTGGCCGGGAAGCAGTAAAATAAACTGGACTGCGCCCATTAGATGAAGAAGTTTAGGAAGGGTTTAACTTTAAAAAAAGAGTAGAGAAATCGAGTAATGTAATTGAAACGTTGAACGTATTAGGACTTATAAACTGATAGTGAGGACCCCTGCCGTGTTTGTGTGAGACAAGTTTGGATTGTCAGCTTTTAGGGTCTTTACTCCATCATGCGAAGACTTTGCCACTCTTGATAAGACTTTGAAGGCTAAAATTGCGCCTAAGCAAACATCTATTTACCTAAATAATCTCACCTGCAGAAAAAATCGGTATTGTACTATAGAAATGTGCAATAAAAATAATTCGTCAATTTTAACTCCAAATGATTTACAAGCCCTTACACATGCATACATATTGAGTCATTCAGTTGACGTGCAGCTTTATAATACTCTTTTTCAAAATCTAGAAATTGAACTATTCGCTCAAATAGTATGTAAAGTGACGTCAATTACAGTTAGGGGGCAATTCCAAATTCCAGAACAATGGAACCGAGGAAGCCTAGTGACTGCTGCGTTGCCAGGTGCTGGGGGGTGATTCTGGGATTTTGGGATTTATTGGATTCAGTCAAAAAAGCGACAGATACAAATATCTGCCTGGTTTTCAATAATATTATATGTCAGACTTGACGGGGTGGACGTAACTTATCCACCAGTATAACCGGTTAGTCATTGTGCCCCCTCTTTGATTTGCCGCAGTTTCACTGGTTAGTGAATATTCGAATAAAAAAACACTGTTGCGAATCAGCCAAGTTACGATATGTTGTCGTTTGTGTTTGATTCCCATGACAAATTTGATGTTAATGCTGTCACTTATAACAAAGGCACTAAACGGATATCAATTCATCATCATTTATGATGCTTGGGATATATAGTTGACAAGGATAGAAACATAATCTCCGTGTAAAAGGCACCAAAACCTTACAGTATATCTTATACAGATTGTCGCACCTCAATAACTACACTATAATAGACAATACACAGACGTGTGTTTTTCTTTTATTTATTTCTTGCAATTTATCACTGGGAAAGAGAATGACTCATGTTTAAATACTTTTGCGTATTATAATATACTCACCATGTTTACCCATGTTTTCGCGAAAGGATATACGTCTTATTTACGCTCTAAAACACAAGAACTATACTGTAAGTTAAGAATACGCAAAATTATTTGCGCGCACACGCTGTAGGTACTATAAAATGTATAGGATTACATTGCCCCCTGATTGTAATTAACGTTGACAATAAATTTAAAAAAAAAATCGTATTTAAGGATAGCTATCCCCTTAGAGGGTCAAAATTTGTCATTTTTTTTATTTCTTCATTCAAATATTCACTATTTCCTCTAACATTTGGTGAAAAAATGAAATAAAAATTATAAATAGAAGTGCTTCAATATTAGGATTAAAAATTTAGTTTCCGATGCACTGGAACAATTAAACAGATTGCCTTAGCTTGGGCTTGGCTACTATTATTTTTGTCTGTTAAATTTCTTATTCCAAAACTCATTTCCGCAGTATTATGGTAAGCTAATTATCTATTAGTCCTACTTATTTACATTAATGTACCCCCTTCTGATCAAAACCATGCAAACATCCTTATTTTTGTTTCTAATTATGACAGTGACACTTCACTCAGACACCCGCCGTGAAGTAATCCACACAGGTGTGAACAAGTTTTAGCAGGTTTTTAACGTTTAAATTGGACTTTAAACCGACTTGATGAAAAAAAACTTAGTGTAATAGTTATCCAGAATAAACAGGAATTCGAGTAGGTCCCATTAGACAGGTTACAAATGTATTTGACACTAGAATTCAAGCAAAAAATAGGGATTAATTCATCAGATGTATAGCTGGACACATTTTGCCCGATTTCTAGCCTTTCATTTTTGTACAAAATCCGAGATTTAAACGTTTATTTCTCGAAAAGTATCCATGCTACGCTTTTGAAATTTGACATGCTTGTTACTTATAAGGTGATCTAGTAAACTTTATCTCACTTTTTGTAAGTTCGGATTAGTTATTTAATTATTCAACTTTTAAGACAAACGGCCGTAAAAAAGTACATTTTTTTCAATTTATTTTAGTAAAATAGCTATAAAAACAAAACCAGGCAAAAATAAAAAAAAGAAAGATAATTTTTACTAGTTCGAATTGTCTCCTACCAAGGTATACCATCAAAGTTGAAACAAGACCAACAGTTTTCATGAAATTTCAATTGAAAAATGGACGCTATTGTTTTCATTTTAATTTTTTAAAATTGGAATATTTTCTACACAGTAGAATATATAGTTTATTATGGTTATCTTGTATATTTATTGATACAGACGACAAATTGTCATGGGGATAGCTATCCTTAACAAAACTACTGTTTTATTAAGCTTTATCGAAATCCGATATGAAAATCCACGAATATGTAATTTTAGGCACGGGCGTTTGAATACATGCAGCTAAACGACATCAAATCTGTTTTGAAGTTAAAGGGGTGTCAAGTGAATATAAAAGTTTATAAAAACGCATTGGGTGGTGCAGAGAATGATGTGTTAAAAATAGTGGCAGAAAGGATTTTTTTTACATTTTTTTAACACACACACACACAAACGCTGTCGAAGTAGGAGTTTAGTGGCAAAATTTCTCTATCCCGAATTGGCCGATGAAATCATAAGTGGAAGCAGACCATGTCCACATAGACTGGTTATCTCCCCTTTATGTCCACACAGCACAAAGGTTAGGGCGATCCCGCTCTCTAAAATGGAGTTAAAAAGAGTCGTTGATGCTCAATAACTTTTGATTCCTAATTAACAAAAGCTTCAAACTTCAGGCGCATTAATTTATCTATTGCCATTTGAAGAATCAGTCAGTGTCGTTTAAACCGCGAGACAGATAGATGACAATTTTTACTACCGTTTGATGCGGATATATATGTCTACGTGCACCTCAAGAGGTTTTTGCTGAATTCATTATGTGAACTGATTTATTGAGCAAAAACGACTTTTATTGCATCCATTTTAGAGAGCGGGAATGCCCTAACCTGGTACAGTACTGTATGGATATACAGGGGAGGCAACCAGTGTGATGTCCACATTGCTGATTGCATGGGAATTGCAATACAATACAATATGTTTATTGTAAGACTCGTAAAATGGTACAATATGGTACAATTGCATTGCAGATCAGCTTCGGTTCTCAAGCGATTCGAGCTGAGAGTTTGAAGACCAGAAAAATAATATCATTAAATGGGGAAGAAAATGAAGATAATAGAATAGATCATTTTTCCAGAATTCTGCAATAGAAGTCCGTCAAAACGAACACCAGGAACCGCTTCATTTTGATAGGATGGGCAACTTCACATGTGCCGTTTCATTAAATTCCACATCGAAATCAGTATTTTCGTACGTTAGTAGACACAGTGGGCTTCAAATCGACTTATGTACTAGAAAAAAACCCCCGCTACATTAAAATCTCATGGCTACAATATAGGATGTACCTCTTGTAGATTCAGCCGTATCGAAACTGCCGTCGCTGAGGCAAACACTTCAAAGATCGACCAATCAAAAGACCGATTGATGATCACCTTTTATTGCTAGGGGTTCAATCAGTAACTGTATGTCTGAAAACTGTCTGAAACAATACTTTAATCTTCAGACACAGAGTTTCTTATCAAAACTGTGGAAATCGAGATCAAAATTATCATGATTACCTGATCAGACGGCTGACAGATAAGGCCGTGCCGATGAAAGACGTCACACATGGACGAAATCCCCGATGTATTTTTTTAACTACAAACAAACAATTAAATAATGCACCGAAATTGTGGTAAAACAATTGTATTAAAATGAGACATTTTTATGTGATGAATAAATCTTTGTGACAAATTACTCTTCATATTCCATAATAATAGCATATCAAGTTACGGTGTTGAACACTGGTATCTGAGTAATCGTATGCTTCAATAAAGGCGACTTTACTCAGTTTATTCAATAAACATTATTAGATTCTCGTTGCAACTTAGATAAGTCACAAGTCCGCCGGAGTGAACACACCGACAGTCGGGAAGTAGTAGAGAAAAGAGAGCTTTGGAAGTGCAAAGGAACGCGTTTGGGGGAGATGGAGCCATGTTCGATATGGTTACTTGACTCGGCGTATGTGGCGGAGGAAAAGAGGAACGAGGAGGAGGAGGAATTGGGTTGAGTGAGTGAGTGATTAAGGCGTGCCGCACGTCCGTCTTAACGCTGTGACGCCCTAACGCTTGTGAGTAAGACCCTCTGCACACACGCACACACAGATGCAGAAACATACGTAGTTCTGAGTGTATCCATATTCTGATTGCCTAGTCCAATACGAGAACAACAACAACAACAACAACAAGGATGCCGATTCAATCATTTTATTATCCCCTCCATCACAACACACCTAAGCTGAAAGAGACGCTACGGGTGTGTTTACTGATCTCGTATGCTCTTGTCCAAACGAATCCATCTTCAATCTTCGGTCATGGTCGTTCTTGCTCGTTAGGTGTAATCTCGGCTGCTCTTGTCCAGTCGGGAGCCATCCTTACAGAAAGTTCAATCTTCGGTCATGTTCGCTCTTGTTCGTTTATCCTAATCGCCGTAGGGCAGTCCAGGAACAACTTATCCTGGAACATCTGCTTGCTCATTTTAATCGTATTTTCAGGGCCTCGGTGAATAGTGACATCATATCCTCTCCCAAGTGACGCTTGGTCTTCTTGATGAACCTACATGTATGCGTAGGATCGCCTTTTATTTCAAGTGGCAGCAGGCTATACTGTTCATAGATATCCGTGGTTGTTTTCCTGGTAGACGGGCGTATTTCACCGAGAGAAAAAGGGGAATCGTATTGATGCTTGAAGGGGAATTCAGCAACGGTACCTCTCACGAGACCACAAGTGAATCAACAGGATTCCCTAGGGGGATCATAAGGAGATTCCTTTGGATGCTTTGCGTGGGGGAACGGAGAATTCATTGCTGGTTTCTCCATTTCTCTCGGTGTTATGAATAAATTATGAATGTGAATAACATCAACACCGATCGTTTGCTCCTGTTCTCAGCATTGATAGGAATTGTCTTAGTCTGACTTTAGCAAATATTATCCTTAGAAAATGAGAAATTCTCAAAAGAATTTAAGCACAATGTACATGTGTGGATAGTAACACACCTGCGCTGTCCTTAACATTGATGATTCATCCTTGTACATCATCGCGTTGATCCAAGAACTTGAGGGTTATCGTATCACATTTGGAGCAAAAGATTTGCCAAATCATTCTTGAAGGTGACGATAAAGGTAACTAGTATGAAATATGACATCGATGGCATGAAGAAACTTAAGGATGTCCGCTGGTGGTAAATCAAAGTAATTAACTTTTTGAATAATGTGTGTTGTTGCATTCATAATTGTGTAATATGAGGAAAAACAAAGAAAAAAATGTAGGTTGCTGTGCATTTTATAGCTGTAGGCAACGTTAAGTGGACTGACCCATGCTCAATTTGATAACCCAGAAAGCATAGGGAATACAGTACAGTGCATTAAAGACTTCACGTGTGACGCGATTGTAGCGCGTGTCTAACGCGACTACTCACCCGCGTCAATTAAAGATAGTCCCGACTGAAAAAAGTTAAGCGCGCGTCTAAATCGCGAGTATGGAGCGACTTGATTGATTGAAATTGTAGTTTAAGGGCCGCTTCCCATTCGGATTTCGCGGCCCATCAACTCAATGTTTTATTCGAATTTCGCGGTACATTACTTTGTTTATTGAATATCTTTTCCAGCGCTAAATATAAATAAATAAATAAATAAATAAATAATAAATAACAATGAGAGATTAGTAGGAGATATAAATAGAAGTAAATAAGAATCGCTATATGTACAAGTTCGTAAGTCTCTTTTTGGTTTTTGGTTAAGTTATACTGGTAAATATGAGTTCACTGTAATCGCGTGTATGATTCCTTTGTCTTGGTACCCCTTTGTACGCACAAAGCCGTCCAGAAAAAACTGGGAGAACCAAGGGCGTCTTCAGGATTTTTCGGATCGACTTCACTAACGACGCCCTTGGGAACAGGGTGGGTTCTTCCAGAAATCTGTGCCTGTAACAATTGCTTGGAGTGTGTATTGGGGCACAGGGCGGCAGGTCTACGTCCTATATTGCGTGAAAGTCAAAGGATCATATTCTGTGTTAAGGCGTCAGTTCGGTGTCATCTATGGGGTAGCGTGTCGGTGTGATCTAGGGTCGAGTATTCTGATTCTGGGTGTTCTTGCTATGCGGCGTTGTCACTCAAGGTGCTGTTGGTATTCCTGTAATCGTCATCCGTCTTCTGTGGCAGGTCTTGTCCAACTCGTCTGTGGTCTTCGGTGTGCCTGTATCATATGAAATAGAAGGCTTGTAGTCATTCTTGTTTTCTATTGTTTTTCGATGCAATAATTTGATATATCTTCCTCCCAACAACAGGCACGCCCCGACCGTCAGTCACATAATATGAATACCAATATATAATTAAGTGAGTAAATAGACAAACAAATGAATAAATAACTAAACTTTTCAATAGATTCAGTACTAGGTGAATACACAAATAAACGGCTCTGTATTATTTCTGTATGCATTATCGTTTGATGGCCATAAAGAATTTGTAGGACAATGAGATAGACGGCCCTCAGTATCAAGGTAACTCCGCCATCACCATTTCCTATATTTTGGAGCGACTATGTTTTTTCCGGGTTTTATCTCCGACGCGGTCATGAAAGACATCGACGCCAGGCGAACTGTTTTCAGCGCGTCGACCAGACAGGCGGGAAATATACACGCGATTTCTCAACGGGTGTGAATTTTGTGTGAAGCGTTCTTCAGTCGACAACCGATGGCAGGGATCAGTTCAGAGGCATTAATGTTTATACACGTTTCGTTCGCGGTTCGATTCGGTTATTAAAATATGACCGCAAATATTTTTAATCCGACCGAAATATGAATGACTTATGACCAGATTATCATGTTTTGAACGGAGTTTGACTGGAACGAAATGAACGGACCGGATCGAGAATGGAAAGGCTTTCAATTTACGAGAAATAATGAATGAATGAATGCAAAGTTATGCCTGTGGATAAAGTTGAATGACTGACAGAATGGGTTAGAAACCCGTATAGTTAAATGATGTTTACAAAATGTACTGATTGAAATTGTTATAAATACATACATGTAATGTGAACTCCCGGCCAATAGATCCACGTGGTGCGAGGCGGGAAAGGAATGTTTGACCTCTGAAAATGTGTATACCGGTACTGTGAACGCTTGGCCTAGAGCAAAAGACGTCCTTATTTTCCTGGTTGGAATCAGTGAGGCTTATAACACGTTCAATTGTCATCTCTGCATTAATTACGAGGATTATAAACAAGGAAATAAGAGTCCCCCCGCAGTTCCTGGGAATAGGAATTGGAGGTACATTGTAAATGGAATTGACATCGTCAACTCTGCGAACTTTGACCCTGCAGAGCTAAGCCCCGCTGAAAGAGCCGCCTCACGCATCTGACAATCAATATCATTTACGGAGAAAATTGGAAGGTTTTTCTTATTTTTTCTTGTCTTCTTCCTTTCAATAACTGCCAGAAACTATCCCCCAAAACGTCATAATTATTATTGTTCGGAACTTTCTAAACATTGTATCACAGATGAAATAATTTATTTTTCCTATTTAAGAAATTCAAGAAAATCTAAGAAAATTATTTTTTGCTGTGTTTGAATAACTTTTTCTTTCCTCATACTTTTTATTCCCGGACATAAACTTTCGCGGTTTTATATAATAAGCAATTTCGCTTGTTTTTAT
Organism: Hanleya hanleyi; assembly: GCA_036873755.1. Classification (NCBI taxonomy): domain Eukaryota; kingdom Metazoa; phylum Mollusca; class Polyplacophora; order Lepidopleurida; family Hanleyidae; genus Hanleya; species Hanleya hanleyi. The sequence continues at coordinate 50,565 of JAVTVY010015817.1, read as the reverse complement.
TTTAGTGCATCGATGGTATGACTGCAAAAACAAATTAAGAGAATCAAGTTCAATATTATTCTGAATGTTTCAATAAATTTTCAGTGACAAACACACACAAATTCTCTTCTTTCTGAACGTTCGAAATACGACTGACCGTGAGCGGCAATCATCTGGATTTCTTTGTAAAATCGAAAATGAAATTGTAGTTTGAGATCCGCTTCCCATACGGATTTCGCGGCCCATCAACTCAATGTTTTATTTCACGTTACATTTCTTAGTTCATTTAAGATGTTTACAAGCGCTGTATTTTAAAATAAATAAATATACAGGTATCGCGTGGATAGTAACAGTTCAGTGATTTTATGCTCAAATAAAATATATTATACTTCAATCTTCTTATTAATTTAATCTGTTGAACTCTTCTGAGATGTGACCGACACCGTTGTTACTTACCTGCTGTGAAGTAATAATACTGAGGTGTCACATTCAACTCAGTGACGGGGCAAGTGAAAAACAATTCAGGGGATTAGCGATTCACCTGGTAATCTTTCGCACATTGGGATTATGATAATATTAGCGGCAGGATGAAATAAAGTGTCACAACTTGAGTATACTTTAATAAAATGAAAAGGCAAATCTAAGTGGAAGGGATGGGCTGCGAAATCCGTATGGCAATTTTCAATCAGAAGGGATATCATTCGCCTCTGAATACGAAACAGTAGATCGAGTACAAAGATGTCTTTATGGAAATGGATTACAACAGATCCCGCCAAAACTTATCAGCAGTTTTATAGTCACCTCCATAACAGGTTACAAAGTAATGTACCGCGAAATTCGAATAAAACATTGAGTTGATGGGCCGCGAAATCCGAATGGGAAGCGGCCCTTAAACTACAATTTCAATCAAAAAGGTTACATTGTGGAACGCAAATAGAATCTAGAGTGAACGAAAGAAATTCTTCCATAAAGCCTTCATTTTTGCACGAGAAAACCGGAATGCGAAATTGAAGACCGAAGAGTTTCCTGCTGTTATTGTTGCTGTGGCAGCACACGGACCTTGGCGAGAGCACTTCTTCGCTCAGACGTCCCGAAAGATTTCATTCCAATTCAGAGCATACAAAATTATGTTTTTAGATCTAATATAAAATTGATTGTAGTAGGAAGAAGAAACACATATCTCTGTGATATTGACCATTATTGACGATCTTCGTTATTTTCTTGAAGTTGGAAATCCTTCCGTGTAATGAAAAGTGATACCACAGTATAGCGTGATATATGCAGGAAAATAAAATGCGGACACTGGCAGATAAATTTTATAAATATCGTACAAAACACATTTATATAGACTCCAGATTCTAGGTACGGTAATCAATTTGACCAGAATGCGTAATTTTAATGAAACTGCTCAGTGGAGTCCTTTCTATGGCAATAAATTCAATTGCGCTATGAACGATCCACGTGTCCGAACGAGCGTTCGCCGACAATTGCTGTTCTCCGCGAATCATAATTTATTTAACAATACAAGCTCTGTCACACCGATGGCGCTTTTAACCGATTTGCATAAAACATGGTCGCGTTTTCACCAGTTATAAAAAAAACGCGTCAGAACTAACAGAAGGACGTTCCTGGTACTCGCGCTCGATCTTTAGAACGCGACTGGAACTTTTTGGTGGGCGCGTTTTTGACGCGAGGCAGTAGAAAAAGTGTTTCTTCTTTCTCGCGTTTTTAACGCGGAACCCTGAACAAGTAGGTGCGCCTGACACGTATTTTTGTTTTTATTTCATCGCGACTAGTGTGAAGTCTTTTCTGCACTGTACTGTAGCCCTAGTTTTGAAGCATATTCATGAAAAATTCATATAAATAGTATTTAACTTTTTCTTATATTCTAACTGTTTGCAGATAATCACAATGTCTATCAAAATTTAGCAAATTGGATGGATGTTGGTGTGCAAAATTCTCGGCTAGAAGACTTTTAAAGGAAATCCCCATCTCTTAACCTAGTGAAGGGAGATAACCCAATAGAAAAACAGGCAAAATGGCTGCCAAAGTAAAAAACCACCAGCGGACATCCTTAAGATTGATGTGGATTTTACTGAACAAAGACGACCCGTGGTAGTCACTAAACAGCAGACAGGCTGATGTAATACCAAAATCACACGCATGCGCCGACGATCTCATACCCACGTGGTGAGGTGATCAGGGGAATCATGTGGAGAAACTGGGGAATCGTGACGAAACCCTGGGGTATCTTGTCGAGAACCAGGGGTCATTAACCTCCAGATAAACTTTCCGGCATCATAGTGAATCTTCTGGGGAATCTTTCTGAAACCTATGGGAATATACCCGAGAATCAGGGGTCTCCAGCGTCTAGATACCGCTTTGTGCATCATGGTGAATCCTCCTTTTCTCTCAGTGTTGGATGTAAGCCTCTTGTAATTTATCCTGCCTGGCGTCCTGGATCAACGCAGCGTGGGTGTTAATATCCACTGGCAGGTACCCTTTCTTCCTCAATCAGGCTTCCCTGGGACGTGGCCTGATTATCTGAGGTCAAGTTCTCCGTATAAGTGGATAGAATCTCAATAGACTCTACATCGGAATCAGTCGGTGGACACTCAGCAGTGTCAGTATCAGCATCTGCCTTAGTGAGCTCATCCGCTTCTAGCCACTTCGTCTCTCTATACCCATGTATATTCCTCTGGTGCCGCATCATATCGTAGTGTCTGGTAAAGGTGTGTCCATGCTCAAGGCAACGACAAGCCATGTTGAGGGGTTAGGCCTGTTTATATAGACGCGCCTTCACGGACGTTGATGCCGTTAAGGTAGGAGTTGACGGGCGTCACCGAGCGTTGTCGGGCTCCAAAGTCATATCGGTCAGCTGCATCAATTAGATCCCCTACATTTGTCAACGTGGATGACGTCGTGCTCATGGTGAAATGAGAATCGTTTCCTGCGAGGTGTTTATAGTTCAACTGTGGACGCTTTTGATTTTATTAATGTGTTCAAACAGGTATTTCTTTGAGCCATCGCTCTGACATACGCCTCTGTCCAGCTCATTCCTGGGGTTTTCAACATCAACTCTGGCCTTTTGATTCCATATGGACCGAATCCTTGGCCAGCAATTTCACATGGGCTGCGAGGTCGACATACTGCTGACGTAAACCTGCCGTAGTCTGAGCGCTAATATGTTATGAGCTAAAATTGCGGCTTCCTCTTTCGTTATCCTTTGTGGCGGAACTTGTTTTCTGTGGCCGCCAACGTCTCGCTTGCCCAGCTCGGTTTTCTTTGAACGAACCCCTTCATAGCCTTGTGTTCACGTCGGGTTCATTCCCTTGTACGAGTTTGGGTTGGACCGTCAGGGTTGGGTGATGAGAGTAGGCCTAATCCTGAGCTGGTGGTACGCAGGGTGATTGCGATGATCAAGACGGCGATGTGTGAATTGTCCTTGACCACACCCATCAGATGATCCAGAACTACCACTTTAGTCTGCTCAGGGTTGAAGTAACATGCGCGATCGATATCGTGAGGAATTCCTCGGACGAAGCTCATATTCTCTGACTTTGTAGTTTCGTAGTCGGGCAACCAGTGGCTGTAGCACCCGACTATACGGGCATAGATGATGGGCCCTTCCTCTAACAGTTTGATCACCCAGGACGTCTTGCCACACCCCGTCCGGGCCGCTGACCGTTATGGTATAAGGATGCTCTACTCCACTTGATCCATAGCGAGTGGACTCAGTGGACTGTCTTGGTTGTATTTGCATTGAATATGTGTGAGCATATTGTCGCGACGAGAGAATTAGGTTCTCTGACAGAACGTACATGTACTCGACAGAATGAGGCTAATGTTTTACAAACTACCAAAAATGACAACCCAATCACTCACCCACTCACTCCTCCTCCTCATCCTTCTCCTCAGATACGTTGAGATCACTCTACCAGGTAGCCAAATCTAACATAGCCCCATCTCCTTCCAAACGCGATCCTTTGCACTAACGAAACTCCTCTTTCTCTGCTACTCCCCGAATGCACCGGCACATACCACTTCCAGTCTGACTCTACTCCACGAATGCTTCACTATGACACCTCCCAAGGCCCATTCGGATCAAGAATGGCCCCTCAATCGCCAAAACACACCCCTACGCTTTCGCTTCAACCCCTACAGCTGATTTCACTAATGACGTCACACACGGAGAGCTTCAAGATGAGACCCTCCAAGCCATATTTGGATGAGATATAGTCCCTCAATCGCTCAAACATGTCCCTGCACACCCCAAAATGCCAACTTTTGCTACTACTCCTCGACTGCGTACTCGCGTCATGAAAATAGATTAACATTACCCCCTGCCACAATTTTTCTCTATACCTATAACATCACCAACCGCCCTATTTTTCCCCTATACCTTTAACATTACCGCCACGTTTTTCCCCCTATACCATTAACGTTTCCAACCGCCACAACTGTTTTCCCTATACATTAACATGGGCAGCCTCAAAATTATACTAATGGATTTACGCTTTCCCTACTACTCACGATTCCTACATGGTGACAGAAGCGGCAATGTATGGGTCAGGTATCCACTGAAAAAAAACGTACCCGGATCCAAGATGGTGTATTTTAACAATACAATTTTTTTCTACTTAATATGTAGCGGAGTATACCAGTAACATGTGATATCGTGAAAATTTAGAGCAACCATATATCCGGTTTTAGCTTTTGACTATGACCCGTGAAATGGCCAGATATCTTCTTTCAAATCGACGTTTCGCTTATGTATATATGTCACTTTGATGGACACAATTTGCCCTAATTGTTCGATTTTATGGTTAAACTAGGGTTATCCAAACCGAATCTCTTCAAAACGAAATAGAGCGTGGCCTTCTACATTGTGCTAAATTCGCACCTATATTAGTTCTCCTGGCAGGGTTCAATTGCAAAGCAGGTGACCCGTGGACTTTGTGAGGGAACATTTGGCCTCAAGCAAGGACTGTATAATTTAATATTTTTTTAACGGCAAAATGCTTAGTTCATTGACACCGCATCGGCTAGGTCATACTGTGGACGAGAGTGCCATTGATGAATATCTACAAACATTCTTCTCCCTTAACCCTACCAAACTTTCTACCACATCTTTCGGAACGACAAAAAGTTGAGAGCATTACCATGAGTAAATTCAATGGCGCCATGTGCGGATACCAAAAAGTGCTGTTTTCGTCATTTTCCCTCAAAATTCCAGTTTTTTCGAGAGCAAAAGTAGACAGAAACTATTTTATTTCACATCAGATTATTATCTATTAATTTATCATTCAGTTTTTTTGTGACGAAATTACCCAAATGAAAAATCGATCAAAAAATGCTTTTTCTGGAAAGGACTTCATTAAAGCGGACATCTTTGATATTTTTACATTTTCTGGTAGAGATTGACCCACGGGTATAGCGTGGTAAGTTCAGTCTCCTATCCCAAGGGGTAAGAAAAATAATTGGGAAGAGGGGAAAGGGTCAAAATGCCTGTGGCCATAGACAGAGAAAAAATTTGCTTCGAACAAATTTAGTGTTCTATTCCGGTAATATGTCGAGCGAATCAAGTAATTACCTGCCCAACAAATCCCTTCTGCCGTGTTTAATCAATTAGAAAGTGTTTTGGTATCCGGGAGGACGATGAAACGAATAATGCTTCACTAGAGCTCGTTTGACCTCACTGTTATAGCAGTTCCATGGAATCAGAGGACAAAGATTTGGTAAACAGTATGCGCTGTAGCAACTACTAATGACACAATTGTCGCAATTACGACGATTGTGTCATTAGCAGCTGTCCGGTCGCCAGCTAATGTCACAACTGAAGAGACAGGAAAGAGACATGGATAACTAGTCAAAAATAAAGCGGGAGCCACGCGTCAATGCGCCTGTCGCTGCTGAGCAGTTATTTTTGTTAGACAATAACTTTAATTATGGTACAATCCCAGTAATAAAAATAACTCGCGATCCAACTTAAATAAGATAACAGGTAATTGGTCGCACAAACAGAATACCTGTCAGCTTGTTTCTAGATTATTATTTTTTTTTTAAATTTGGAAATGTGTTTTCCGTATTTTCAGAGTTAATATATTATAGAAGTACATACTATTATATTTCAGGGAACGGAGCACGCGCCCCAAAATTTATCAACTTTCCCAAACTAATTGTGCGTCAAATAACCAGTGAGCATGCCTATGAAAATAATATTTTTATTCTATAGGCCTACTTAAATCGATTAACAACACAGTTTAGTACGAAAGGTTGAAAAGTATTTTTAAATTTGACAAACTCTCACTCCACTTTGTCCTGTTTGTTGCAACTTCCCCCCCCTCCCCCCCCTCCATCGATTCCCCCGCTTTTCAGTTGCAACGGGCGAAGACTAATGGAAGAATGTATATGGTATCGTATTGGAGAGTGATTCTGTCAGCCGAGACAGACTGTGTGAAACATACATGGATATAGGTCTATTTATGTGGCTGTGTTAATCAATTTCACGATGGAAACAGCAGTTAAACACGAGACAGAAATTCCCACCTGGTAATTTATTTGCTTGTTTATTCGATTGTACGGAGACATACGATATTAGATCCTTTCTCATCCACCTTTTAAAATAGAACCATCCAAATAAACACCTGCGCTTGTCAACATGGACCGTGTAGATTTCACTCATACGTGGTAAAACGTTCCAGATATTAGTACGGTTAACATGATACAATAGGCATAAGTGTTACATGTATATAATATAGTATTGTTGAATGTATAGAAAATACATCATGAACCATTTCTGGCCTAGTCAGGCATAATGGCAAATCAATGTTCGCTGGGAATCAAGTCCCAAATACAATTGACACAGAAAAATCAATGTTGGCTTTTGACCTGTGTGTAGATAACCTAACCAATTATACTTCCTAAGCTCTAATTGAAGTTAAAACTGACCCGACAGACATTAATACATGGGCAAAGTAATACGATCAACAGTGGAGGCAAAGTAATAGGATCAACAGTGGAGGCTTGAACATATTACTATTAATCACGGCATACAATCGATGGTGCACAGTTAGGGTAATTGTTCGCTCTTGGCGGTGTGAAGGGCTCCACTCGGAGTCAGTTGTCTACCTGGCCGTGCTTTGGTGTTCCTGGATAAAATCTTAAACTATTATTTTATAATAAAGAGTATTTCACGAAACATTAGGGATGTTGGTGGCCATATCCACACAAGAATCATACTCGCATAAACCATAGTTTAGTCATTCAAGAAAATAAAGTGTGAAATTTACTCGCTCCTCACAACCTGCACACGCGCGTTCTAGGTGAAAGTTCGACAAAATTCAACTAGGAAGTCGCAAACTATTTCTATTTTAGCCGATTAGACTAACTGGCATATCTATGCCACATCTAGAAAGATAAACATATAGCAAATTACAATTAAATGGATAAATAATATCAGAAATCGATGAACAACAGCGCAGCATCGTTTTCAACACCTGTTCCGGTGTGGAGGCTGAGAATGTCCGGTGGCTATGAGTCTCCGGCCTCTATCTTCCAACCCAGCTAGGACACTTTTCTCCACATTGGGGACAAGTCTCCGTCCTTGGTTGCAATACAAAAGCATATGAGAAGGGACACTAATCATCAGAACATTCTTATCATCACACCGATACTAACAATCACACACTTTGGATCGGCATTTTGATATGTCCTATGGGCATGGGGTTGTTCCATGCCATGAAAGAAGTTAAGGGAAATAATTATCTGTACGCCAAAAAACGAATTCAGAGCGAAACCTTCCATTTTCACTCTGAGATAACCCTTGTATACCTCCAAGAGCGAGGGAGTACTGGTAGAGGTGCACAACACAAAAATATATCAGAACATGTCTTACTCGACAATCCTGCCGTCAGGATGAATTTATGTTACATTTTCTTGATATAAAGCAACATATATTGTGAGCCAAATAATTATATAAATAAAACTTAGAATTGTGGCTAATGCAGAATACAGATAAACATATTCGTCTAAATGTGTTATCTATTGCTCTAGGCTGTCCATTAAAGGCTAAAGCTATTAACCATCTCATTTTAATTGCAAAAATTGTTTATTGTAGATCCATTGATAGCATAGACCTGTTCTCCAGAGTGTGATAAGATTACTAATTATGTTTTAAATAGAACAAAGATAGCCATTCGTAATAGATACCTACCTAATTCTGTGAAAAAATGACTGACGGTGCGAGTTTTCTTACAAGAGTCAGTAAGAAACGTACAAATAGTGTAATACCCTAGGGTAAGCTAACATTAATGGTATATATTTGTATATATATATATTTATTGTTATTTCTATATCTATTTACATATATTCCTTCTGTTGCTGTCATTTGTATATTGATACATATATTGTGTAGCGAAATGTAATTGAATGACAAAAAATGGCGTATAAACCATTTTTGGATCTTGGCTTATTTCGGCCCAATCCTTTCAATATGTCTCCACAGCTGATGAAAATTAGAATACCGAAAGTCACAGTCGAGCAATTTAACGTGTTTTCAGCTTATTTGCATAACATTCCACAGGGAGCATCATGGTCAAATTCAATGACGTTCGTGAGGGGTCATTTGAAAGTTTTGAATAGGCACCATAATAGTTGAAAGAGTAAGATGCATGTCTCAGTCACAGTGGTTCGGGTTATTTTATCTTTGGTTACACTGCAGGGTAACCAGCGGTCACACATGTACAATAACGGTAACCCACGGCCATGTCTGTATAATAACGATAACCGACGACCATGTCTGTATATTAACGATAACCAGCGGCCATGTCTGTATAATAAAGGTAACCAGCGGCCATATCTGTATAATAACGGTAACCAGCGGTCATATCTGCATAATAATAACGATAACCGACGACCATGTCTGTATATTAACGATAACCAGCGGCCATGTCTCTATAATAACGGTAACCAGCGGTCATATCTGTATAATGTCGATAACCGACGACCATGTCTGTATATTAACGATAACCAACGGCCATGTATGTATAATAACGGTAACCATCGGTCATATCTGTATGATAACGGTAACCGGCGGTCATGTCTGTATAATAACGGTAACCAGCGGCCATGTCTGTATATTAACGGTAACCAGCGGCCATGTCTGTATATTAACGGTAACCGGCGGTCATGACTGTATAATAACGATAACCGGCGGCCATGTCTGTATATTAACGATCACTGGCGGTCATGTCTGTATAATAACGGTACTAACGGCCATGACCATGTCTGTATATTAAAGATAACCAGCGGCCATGTCTGTATAATAAAGATAACCGGTGGCCATGTCTGTATATTAACGAAAACCGGAGGCCATGTCTGTATAATAACGATAACCGACGGCCATTTCTGTATAATAACGATAACCAGCGGTCATATCTGTATAATAGCGATAACCGACGCCCATGTCTGTGCATTAACGATAACCAGCAGCCATGTCTGTATAATAACGGTAACCAGCGTCCATGTCTGTATAATAACGGTAACCAGCGGCTATGTCTGTATAATAACGGTAACCGGCGGTCATATCTGTATGATAACGATAACCGACGACCATGTCTGTATATTAACGATAACGATCGGCCATGACTGTATAATAACGGTAACCAGCGGCCATGTCTGTATATTAACTGTAACCAGCGGTCATGACTGTATAATAACGATAATCGGCGGTCATGTCTGTATATTAACGATAACGATCGGCCATGTCTGTATAACAACGGTAACCAGCGGCCATGTCTGTATAATAACGGTAACCAGCGGCCATGTCTGTATATTAACGGTAACCAGCGGTCATGACTGTATAATAACGATAATCGGCGGTCATGTCTGTATATTAACGATCACCGGCGGTCATGTCTGTATAATAACGGATACTAACGGCCATGACCATGTCTGTATATTAAAGATAACCAGCAGCCATGTCTGTATGATAACGGTAACCAGCGTCCATGTCTGTATAATAACGGTAACAAACGGCCATGTCTGTATAATAACGGTAACCAGCGGTCATATCTGTATAATAACGATAACCGACGACCATGTTTGTATAATAACCTTAACCAGCGGCCATGTCTGTATAATAACGGTAACCAGCGGTCATATCTGTATAATAGCGATAACCGACGACCATGTCTGTATAGCAACGATAACCAGCGGCCATGTCTGTATAATAACGGTAACCATCGGTCATATCTGTATGATAACGCTAACCGGTGGCCATGCCTGTATAATAAAGGTAACCAGCGGCCTTGTCCGTCTATTAACGGTACCAGCGACCATGCCTGTATAATAACGATAACCGGCGGCCATGTCTGTATATTAACGATCACCGGCGGTCAGGTCTGTATAATAACGGTTACTAACGGCCATGACCATGTCTGTATATTAAAGATAACCAGCGGTCATGTCTGTACAATAACGATAACCGGTGGCCATGTCTGTATAATAACGATAACCGAAGGCGATGTCTGTATATTAACGATAACCAGCGGCCGAGTCTGTATATGAACGGTAACCATCGGTCATATATGTATGATAACGGTAACCGGCGGCCATGTCTGTATAATAACGGTAACCAACGATCATGTCTGTATAATAACGGTAGTCAGCGGTCATGCCTTTACAATAAGGATAACCGGCGGCCATGTCTGCATATTAACGATCATCGGCGGTCATGTCTGTATAATAACGGTTACTAACGGCCATGGCCATATCTGTATATTAAAGATAACCACCGGCTATGTCTGTATAATAACGATTACCGGTGGCCATGTCTGTATATTAACGAAAACCGGAGGCATGTCTGTATAATAACGATAACCGACGGCCATGTTTGTATATTAACGATAACCGGCGCTTATGTCTGTATAGTTACAATAACCGGCAACCATGTCTCTATACTGACGATAACCGGCGGCCATGTCTCTATATTGAAGATAACCGGCGACCATGTCTGTATAATAACGATAACCGGCGACCATGTCTGTATATTAACGATATCCGTCAGCCATGTCTGTATAATAACGATAATCGGCGGCCATGTCTGTATATTAACGATATCCGGCGGCCATGTCTGTATAATAACGATAACCGGCGGCTATGTCTGTATAATAACGATAACCGGCAGCCATGCCTGTATATTAACGGTAACCAGTGGCCATGTCTGTATAATAACGACAACCGGTGGTTATGTCTGTATAATAACGAAAACCGAAGGCCATGTCTGTATATTAACGAAAACCGAGGCCCATGTTTGTATAATAACGATATCCGGCAGCCATGTCTGTATAATAACGATAACCGACGGCCATGTCTGTATAATAACGATAACCGACAGCCATGTCTGTATATTAACGATAACCGAATCCCATGTCTGTATAATAACGATATCCGGCAGCCATGTCTGTATAATAACGATAACCGACGGCCATGCCTGTATAATAACGATAACCGGCGGCCATGTCTGTATAATAACGATAACCGGCGCCCATGTCTGTATAATAACGATATCCGGCAACCATGTCTGTATAATAACGATAACCGACGGCCATGTCTGTATAATAACGATATCCGTCAGCCATGCCTGTATATTAACGGTAACCAGTGGCCATGTCTGTATATTAACGGTAACCAGTGGCCATGTCTGTATAATAACGATAACCGACAGTCATGTCTGTATATCAAAGATAAACGGCGCCCATGTCTGTATAATAACAATAACCGGCAGCCATGTCTCTATATTGACGATAACCGGCGGCCATGTCTTTATATTAACGGTAACCAGTGGCCTTGTCTGTATAATAACGGTAACCAGCGGCCATGTCTGTATGATAACGGTAATCAGAGGTCATGTCCGTAAAATAACGATATCCAGCGGCCATGTCTGCATAATAACGACCACCAGCTGTCATGTCTGTATAATACTGGTTAGTCTTGTTTTTATAACAATTGTAACCAGTGGTCATGCCTGTGTGGTATCGTTAACCAGTGGTCATTTCTGTAGAGTATCGATAATCAGTGGTCATGCCTGTATAGTATCGATAACCAGTGGTAATGCCTGTATAGTATCGGTAACCAGTGGTCATACCTGTATAGTATTGGTAACCAGTGAACATGCCTGTATAGTATTGGTAACCGGCAGTACGGTACAACTCCAAAACGGGGAACATTCCCAAATTGGGAAACATATTTCCTGAACAGGAAAACTTTGGCAAATATGGTTGTTCATTCATAAATTGCAAACAACCCAAATATTATACTCAAATGTCATCTAAATAAGCACGTTTAGTATTGTTTCATAATACAGAATCTACACATTGACCATCCACACAAAGATAGCTCACTTTGACCCTGCTATCACATGATCATTGTCTTGATCGTTATCCATTGTTAGCCCGAGATATTCCAATCTGAATATGATGGTTTCCTGAAATGGAAACATTGGTCAGCCCTACTGTGGACTAACGATCAATTGAAACCATAATAAAAAAAATAATTATTCTGTATAATTAAACACTACTAAACTTGCTTATTTAGAAGACATTTGAGTATAATATTTCTGTTGTTTGCAATTTATGAATGAACAACCATATTCGTCAAAGATTTCCTGTTCAGGAAATATATTTCCTAATTTGGGAATGTTCCCTGTTTGGGAAAGTTTTCCTGTTCAGGAAATATATTTCCCATTTTAGGAACGTTCTGTGTTTTGGAGTTATACCGCACTGACCGGTGGTCATGTCTGTATAATACAGTTTACAAGTGTGGTTAAATCCGAGAATTTGAAAAGTAACTCATCGCAAATCGGAGCCCGTTTTATGAGAATAGATCAGTGAGACGTCTCAAATCTGAGTAGAAATCATTCAATTCGCCGCAAGAAGTTTTAAATGTAATTTCACGGTATTGTTATCGTCTTGCAGGCATTATTTGTGTCGTGTATCCGAATGGTACCAGCGTATCATTCTGATGTGACCAGGCGTATATGCTAATCTCTGTATGTGTAAATAACCTAACCGTGGGATACAAATCACACTTCTGGCGACATAAACTATGTTTCCGACAACATTCGGTCGTTTGAACACCGAATAAATTAATAAGGCTGTTACACGTGCCAATAAGACCGGCACTATTCATAACCGGACGGTCACAGCTCTTGTTTATTTTAAAAACATTGCTTCTGAAAACATTCTAATGCATTCATTAATACTGGAAGTATTACTAGTGCAACTATATTTCCTGTGTTCTGATTCAAGTTACAACTGACCCGACAGATATGATAACATGGGTACAGTACGACATGTATGACCAACAGTCAAGGCATCAATATATTACGACTAATTAGCCTATGGAACTAACAAACTTAATTCCTGGATATATCCTCAAAAATACCTCAAAATGCTTTCGGGAGATATATGTTCATTTATTTTACTTTTTCTGATATTATTTAACATATAATGTTAATTAAATAAATATATAAAAATATATTATTATGGTTTTTTTTAGCCCTACGGGGTTCATAGCTCCGTCATGCAGAATTTTTCGAAGATACAGTCGAGCATTTTGGACGCACTTTTAGCTGATTTGCATAACACTTAAAAGGAGAGGATCATGGTTACATTCAAAATGGCGGCCGTGAGGAAACATTTTGAACTCATGGATTGACATCATTCTATTAAAAAAAGTAAGATGTCCGTCCGTCACAATGTATGGTCTTATTTTATCTTTGGTGTCGGTCGCTTTTCAATAGCGCGTTCATGTTCCGTGCTTTAGCAGAGCACCAACAACCAAAAATCTGCATGATAAAATTGTCAGTCATGATAACAGCACTGATGAAATTATGAGAATAAATCTGGGAACTGTCCACTGAATAAATCTGGGAACTGTCCACTGAATAAATCTGGGAACTGTCCACTGAATAAATCTGGGAACTGTCCACTGAATAAATCTGGGAACTGTCCACTTTCAATAATGAAATCTAGCGAAAGCAAACGGGGACTGGGCCTCCATAAACGCATCGAAAACAGATCTGTTGGTCTCCTTATTGTATCGTCGGCTTGCAGGCACATTAGTTTTCCAAAGTACACCTGTCACAGTTTGCTGTTGTTGTTGCTGTTGCTTTTTGTCCAACCCACTGTGGCTACACGGTTGGCTGAAGTTTTCTCAGTTAAAAAAAAAAGTGGATATTCGGAAGGGTTGATAGGTCAAAACGATGTTTTTGTGCTACGGGAATGTAAAAGTTCATTGTAATTCACGTGAGTCAGTCGTGGTGGAGTGTGCTCACTGAATCCTGAATTAGTGATCTATCTATCTGATTTTACCGTCAGGACAAACTTTTAGGCTGAATTTTACGGTATGTACATTCTTACGCTTGGTATTAATAACCTGTAGAACTATATGTATTACAGAATCAGTATTTTCCCACTGATATATGATTGAGAATATTACGACAAAGTATGGGATAATATGTGGTTGATTCTCGCAGTAGCATGTCATACATCTATCCATTCGCCGTGTTACTCCGAAAGAAATAGCGAATTCGTTTCAGCCCGGGGCAGTAGTCGTGTGCACAATTTATTTGCACTAATACACGTACTTTCTCGCCGACAGTATATTAGGTTAATTGAGTATTGGTTTGCATTCTTTTGGGGACAAAGAGAGGATTTTAAACTCTTGATATACGTCAGCAAAAAAATTATTTTAATTTCTTCGCGGCATCTCTAGTAGTTAATTATGATGCCCTCTGACCCATGTCAGTGATTATAGACCTAAAGTTGAGGGAAGGTACTAAAAATCACATCATAATTAATAACTTACCTTAAGAAGAAAGAAATCGCCTTGCGGTGACAAACATACCGAGGATAGTCGGCGATCTGTGAGCTATATGAAAAAAAGCCTATATATATATATAATAAAAAAGGGATTCAACCAAATGTAATCTACCTGGATAATAATTGCGTAATTAAAACTAAAGTGTTGAAACTTACTCGTAAAGTGTTGAAATAACCATTTAAGTGTGTCCACAAAGACAACACTTAAAGAGCAGTCCCTGTGGACACACTTAGAGGGGTTTTCAACACTTTTCGAGTAAGTTTCAACACTTTAGTTTTAAGCGTGTACATATTCAATGCACAAGCTTTCGACTCTCATGTCGGAGCGTTCACAAAGTGATCTATTAAATTACGTACAAATTGCCAGTAAACTCACAGATCGCTTGATAATGGTTCCACTGCGAACGGAAATAATGCCCCAGGAATCCATATCCTTGATCATATAGGTTTTTCTTTGAAAAAAATATGCCTTACCAGAGTTACAATTCCGGAAAAAAATGTCTAGCTAGATTAAAAGATAGGAGCTTGGCATTCTTTCCTATTAGACATTGTTTTCTATTACACCGGCATGAGAGTCGCATGTTTTTGCATCAACCCTACCTGGCATGGGCGGGGGGGGGGGGGGCAAAGTAGAACATGATTAGCCGGTTCTGGAACAGGGAAGCCGGGAAGCCGATGATGTCGTAATGGCGATATCTCGGGAACTAAGACGGATAGAGACTCGCGGCTTACGGCATCGTATTCCTCTCGTATAGATGCACAATAAAGGCCCTATACAATTTTATCGCCTGACGGTAACTTTCGCCGCAATTAGACGATAATCGGTGTCACGTGATTCGACCATTTCTCGCGAAATAAGCGACATATGCGCACACTGTTTGCGACATTGTATTCCTCGTGTCGAGGTCTACCGTAAAGCTCCTATACGGATTTATCGTATCTCCGTAACTTTCCCCGCTATTCGGGTGCGCATGCGTGGTGGTGGTGGTGGTGGTGGTAGTGTACTGGATCCACACACACACACTTGGAGCGATAATATGCTCTTTCTTGCACCCGGAGAATGTAAAATGTGTATGTTTTATGGGAAAATAGGACAATTTGTCAACCATAGTGTTCCAGCACAGGCAGCAAATTCACACACTTGGAGCCATAGTATACTCTTTCTTGCACCCGGAGAATGTAAAATTTGTGTGTGGTCATAAGTAGGTCGAGACGACCTATGCAACTAGGTTAGTAGGTCAAGTTGACGTCATATCCGTGTCAAAGGTCACTTCCGGTCACGGTACGGCCCAGCAAGAGTTATCTCTCCCTACATAGCGGTCTGTTAGGTCTTACCGTAACGCCTTATCCTAACGCCCTAGTATACCAGTTTTTCTTTTCTGGGCAAACCCTTGTTCTATTTATAGATCACACGGAAGTAGTAGAGAACGGGGAGTTTCGGAGGTGCAATGAAGAGCGTTTGGGGAGATGAGGGCCTTTATCCATACGGCTACCTGGTAAGTTACCATAGCGTTTGTGAGAAGGAGGAGGAGGAGGAGGAGGAAGAGTAGGAATGAGGAGGAGGATGAGGAGGAGGAGGAGGAAGAAGAGTGAGGAGGAGGAGGAGGAATTATATGACTAGTATAAAATAGAGACAAAGCAATACGAAGACTACTAAATAATCGCTTTATTCATCAACTCATAGCACTGCACAAATAATGAGAGAAAACTGCTTATGTGAAATACATCTCCATTGTCGTGGGTATCATTTCGACATCTAGTCTTCCGTTCAATGTTTATGTACGAATATTTCCACTGGGGGGTTTCTAAAGGAATGCAAAAATTTCTCTCATAGAGTTATGATATAGGTATGACAACTTGAAATGTCGTAAAGAGGTGTTTGACGAGGTTTGGCGGACACACAGTCTATACAACGGTATAAGTTTCGTCTCTAGGACGATTCTCGGGGAATTACAGGGGTCTTTTTTGGGAATGGACGTTTTCGGAGCCCTCGTTGTCACTCAAAGTCGATTGAAGAAGATAATTTCCAGTTTCCAGCTGCGTCTCTATGAAGCTTTGAAATGCCACATGCAATATCAGCAGATTCTGGGCACGGGTAGTTGTGTTGGTATCGTCTTCGGATCCTATCTGTTTCTTATGCAGTAGAAGACATACTCGGGTCAACAATTGGATGTCATCTAAGAGCGTGATAAGATGACAACGCATGCTACTGAGAGGCACCACCTTTGAAATGCCACGCTTCGGCTAGAATATCCCCATCGTGGGGTTCAAAGTTTACATCGGTCAGCGTGGCCTCGGTAGAGTTCATGGTGAGATATAGAAGATGTTGCCGTGTGGGCTAGTCTTATAGATTCGCAGACGGGCTACCATTAGCTATAGCAGTCGATGAAGACTAGCCCACACGGCAACATCTTCTGTATCTCACCATGAACGCTACCGAGGCCACGCTGACCGATGTAAACTTTGAGCCCCACGATGGGGATATTCTAGCCGAAGCGTTACGTAGAACCCACGTTCAAATCGATGCTATTATCAATACACCTCAAGGTGGTGCCTCTCAGTACCAACGCATGCGTTGTCATCTTATCACGCTCTTAGATGACATCCAATTGTTGACCCGAGTATGTCTTCTACTGCATAAGAAACAGATAGGATCCGAAGACGATACCAACACAACTACCCGTGCCCAGAATCTGCTGATATTGCATGTGGCATTTCAAAGCTTCATAGAGACGCAGCTGGAAACTGGAAATTATCTTCTTCAATCGACTTTGAGTGACAACGAGGGCTCCGAAAACGTCCATTCCCAATAAAGACCCCTGTAATTCCCCGAGAATCGTCCTAGAGACGAAACTTATACCGTTGTATAGACTGTGTGTCCGCCAAACCTCGTCAAACACCTCTTTACGACATTTCAAGTTGTCATACCTATATCATAACTCTATGAGAGAAATTTTTGCATTCCTTTAGAAACCTCCCAGTGAAAATATTCGTACATAAACATTGAATGGAAGACTAGATGTCGAAATGATACCCACGACAATGGAGATGTATTTCACATAAGCAGTTTTCTCTCATTATTTGTGCAGTGCTATGAGTTGATGAATAAAGCGATTATTTAGTAGTCTTCGTATTGCTTTGTCTCTATTTTATACTAGTCATATAATTCCTCCTCCTCCTCCTCCTCCTCCTCACTCTTCCTCCTCCTCCTCCTCCTCCTCCTCCTCCTCCTTCTCACATACGCTATGGTAACTTACCAGGTAGCCGTATGGATAAAGGCCCTCATCTCCCCAAACGCTCTTCATTGCACCTCCGAAACTCCCCGTTCTCTACTACTTCCGTGTGATCTATAAATAGAACAAGGGTTTGCCCAGAAAAGAAAAACTGGTATGCTAGGGCGTTAGGATAAGGCGTTAAGGTAAGACCTAACAGACCGCTATGTAGGGAGAGATAACTCTTGTTGGGCCGTACCGTGACCGGAAGTGACCTTTGACACGGATATGACGTCAACTTGACCTACTAACCTAGTTGCAAAGGTCGTCTCGACCTACTTATGACCACACACAAATTTTACATTCTCCGGGTGCAAGAAAGAGTATACTATGGCTCCAAGTGTGTGAATTTGCTGCCTGTGCTGGAACACTATGGTTGACAAATCGTCCTATTTTCCCATAAAACATACACATTTTAGATTCTCCGGGTGCAAGAAAGAGCATATTATCGCTCCAAGTGTGTGTGTGTAGATCCAGTACACCACCACCACCACCACCACCACGCATGCGCATCCGAATAGCGGGAAAAGTTATGGAGATACGATAAATTCGTATAGAAGGTTTACGGTTGATCCCTACACGAGGAATACAACGTATGTCGCTTATTTCGAGAGAAATCGCCGAATCACGTGACACCGAGTATGGTCTAATTGCGGCGAAAGTTACCGTCGGGCGATAAAATTGTATGGGACATTTATCGCGCATCTATACGAGAGAAATACGACGCCGTAAGCCGCAAGTCGCTATCATTCTTAGTTCCCGAGATATCGCCATTATGACGTCATCGGCTTCCCCGGCTTCCCTGCGCTCGAACCGGCTAATCATTATCTACTAATGAGGCTTTTAAGGAATATAAATGAGTGTACACCGGATATCTGGATGAAGACTGTCCAATGCAGTCTCTCAGAGTGACAAAGGGTATCCAGATGAAGAATTCCGAGCGTTGTCACCTTGGATTGAAGGGTGTGCACTGGATATCTGTATGAAGACTGCTAAATTTTGTCACTCAGACTGTTTGGTGGACATCCAATATCTGGATGAAGACTGCTGAGTGTTGTCACTCAGACTGTTGGTGGACGTCCGATATCTGGATGAATTACAACGCATACAATGGAAGTGGGAAGAGGTGCCGTCATAATGGCAGAGCCACATGACTTCACATTATAATCTTCTGGTATAATAACCTACTCTAAAGCACATACCAAGAATCTAACGATTCGTGATATGTGTTGTATCTCAGGTACGCATTTATTGTACCTGTTCATGCGGCAACTTGGATGACATGACCACACGGCCCCTACCACCGGCATAAGCGGTATTAGATACACATCTAGAGAGCGATGATGGAAATGCTCTGACAACTCGTATGCTGGTAATTGGGATGTCCCCTCAAACAAACATCATAACGATTTTATTATGCCGAAGAGCCTTTGTTTAAGCCGAAAACGCGACGACAACAACGATAAAATGCGGTTTGTTTTCTTAAGACATCTTCAACTGATTCACATTTCCTGACCTATTTATGTGATGGCAATTGACCAATCGGCTATCAAACAAGCTACTCTGAGGCGTAATAAAAAAATACTATTCTGTAAGGCCCGATGTCGGCCCAACATCTAAGACAGTTAAGTGTTGTCACTCAGGCTTTTGGATGGACACCCGATATCTGGATGAAGACTGCTAGGTCTCGTCACTCAGACTGCTGTGTGGACGTCCGATATCTGGATGAAGACTGCTAAGTCTTGTCACTCAGACTGCTGTGTGGACACCCGATATCTGGATGAAGACTGTTGTGTGTTGTCACTTAGATTGGCAGGTGTACGCCTGGCATCTGGATGAAGGTTGCTCCAGGGCGATTACTCAGAGTGATGCGTGTACACCGAATATCTGGTTGTGATGGGAGTATAGCGCATATCTGTTGAAAACTGTCTGAGTTATGGCACTCAGAATGATGAGTGTACATAGGATATCAGAATGAAACTGTTCAGTAATACTTAGATTATTAAATATACACTGTATATCAGGATGAAGATTGGACCCTGGATAATATAGCCTGCCAACGCCTAATAGAAGCATGTGGCACATTCTAGTATAGAATAATTTATTAGCGGTGCGGCATATTAAAAGCGGTCATTCCTGTCGGTTTCCTACCTGTGCGTAGTATAGAAATTTACACAATTGCCCACTGAATGTAGGTCAAATGTGTATAAAACATGGGCTTTGAAAACCACCAACCGTTAAGCATATATAATACAACCTTTCCCAATATATCATTCCACAGAATTGAATCCCATTGAATTGACCCAGGAGAAGACACCGTATTAAATTTCTCTTGTTCCTCTTGTCTATCATGTTATATACGTAAATTCTAACTTCCCTCTCGTGGTGTATACGTTTAGCTGTCTCCATACGCCCTCCAACTGTTGTCCCCCTGAAACAGACGCAGGAGGATACAAGAAATTTTTCAGAGCTGGTCGCCTCGATCAAGTTTCTTCAAGAAATCCGATAACCAGAGTGCAAGTAACTGTACCAGTATTTCAGCGTTAACCATCAAGTCATGGAGGGTACAACAAATATCCCAGATGCAGTGCCACATCAGAGGGATGTCCAACGTGAAGAAATAATAATCGAGGAGCAGTTGCGAAAATGCCACCGTGTGAAGCTTGGAGGCGGATTGTTCAGGATAGAGCTGAACCCTATCGTTACCGTTCTGTCTCTTGTTGCCATATGGGGTCTGGTGGGATGGTGCTGCCATAAACAGCGAGATACTTTTGACGTGTTTGAGGAGCTACTGCCTATAATGAACCATATCAGTAACACTTTTTCCTGGCTATATATGGGTGCCAGGAGCATTTGGGCCTTGTTGATTATAGCTATTTATTTCTCCAAATATTCCAAGTTAAAATTAGGCAAAGAAGACGAGAAGCCCGAGTACACTGATTTCCAGTATTTCACCATGTTGTTCTCGGCTGGAATTGGGACGGGTCTGTTTTACTTTGGCGTTGCAGAGCCGATATTTCACTACACTCCCGGACCGCATGGAAACCGATTTGTGGGAAGGTAAGTTGGTTCACCCAGTGCACTGTATGTTCGTTCAATCGATCTCACAACCAACTCTTAAAAATTACTTGGTTTAATTCCAGCTTATCAAATCTAACAACATGTATTATATTTCAATAAAGATATTCGCCTTGAGCAATAGTTTACAGATGTTGACGTACATGTAATATCATATCAAACATACAAGGTATTCGGACAATGTTGTTATAGTTTTTATTCCTATTTTCTGTGATGTACTGTTTATAAAAAGTTGGGGAATCCGCTATTTACGCCTAAATTGGCTATAAGCACGCTCCAATGGATTCAGAAACTCAACTCTTAACCAGATATAGTCCATTATCTTTGGAATATAGACACAGAAAACACTATGATGTTTGACGGGAGTGATTGCGGAAAGTCGGAATAGACTATATGCACATAACAATATGCATCCATGCAATTGTCAAATATGCGTGCCATTCGACATTCTTGTACGTACAAAATTATTACAACCAAAATTCGAGCAGACAGAATTCTGGACGATCTGCCTGCGATTGTCAGATGAGTTGGGACCATATTTTGATTAGATCGTGACACACTGGTCCAAAGTACCAAATTTGGCACATGCATCACTTGAGGCGTACAGAACCATATCAGAGGGTACTTACTCTGCGCCATGTGATGCCGTCTGGGCCTCCCAAAGGGCATCTGAGAGAAAATATCATTACAAGGAATAGTTAGCTGCCAAGCAGCTTTGCTGTTTTCATTATCCTTTGGGCTATAGGAAGCTGAAACTTGCCACATTGTAGCTGTGGTTCACGCGCCATCTGGAAATATAATTAAATCCAAGATGGTGATCCTGATGACGTCAGAATGACATAATATTCTAAAAATAAGCCATTTTTGGGCGACTTTTGTGGACGATCTGGTAATTTAGTAAATAATTATCTGCTTTGAGGTAAAATAGTACCGGTCACGTTTACTTGGACCAAACACTAATTTTTGAAGAAATGCAAAACACGATCAAAACGTTCCAGTTATACCCGAAAATGCACAAAATCACCCCAATCGGATCAGCTATAAAGACAGAAAAGTTTCAGTTCTCAGCGTTTTGAAGCATCAAAGAAAAAATCACTTTGGGAAGGGGGATTGGGTCGGCTGAATTCACCAAAATCAGTCAGGTTTAAATAATCATCTGTGTATAACTAGACACTCGTTCCGGTCTGTGTTATACTCTACAATTCAGCTTTGCTGTTTTGCTATAAAAAAATAGAAATATGGAAATTACAAGCGTCTAGTCCGTCATTCATAATTCAGCCGTCGTCCATTAGAGAATATCCGCGTCCATAATCCAAAGACCAATTCCATATAACAGTATTAGCACCAAATTCAAAAAGACAATCATAGTATACATAAACATACGTTTGTTTCCTGCAAGAGAGAAGCGGTCGACAGTTTTCAATGATGCCGACCAGACATCATGATGTTCCAAAAATATCAAATCCGTATCGCTGATCAGTATTCTTAATTCATAATATTCGTTGTAAAGTCGTCATCTAAAGAATGATGTATCCCATTCACGCTTTGATTGTGACTGATCATATGAGTACCATGAGGATCTTGAAGTACATGGGTTCATACGGCCCCTAACCCCGGGTTAAGCGGGATTAGACACAAGTTACGAACCGTAGCGCCATAGATCTTGCACGCTACGTTCGTATTTTGCTATCAGCATGCGATATGTATCGCCAAATTTGAGAAACTTTGAGTGGAGGCGTTTGATGGAATAGCCCTGTTTTATAAGTTTCTTCAACAATATTTTGTGACGTTGATTAAAATCGTCACATTTTACACAGGATCTAGCAAATGCTACTAAGCGAGATATGTATACGCCATATGCAGGTCCCACTGGAATATTACTGTCCAGAAAGGGATAGTTTACGATGTCGAAATTGTAATCACCTCTTTTGTCATAAAGTCGACGAGAGAGAATGCCCGCTTCATTTTTATAGAGATATAGATCTAAATATGATATGCCTGTAGGCTGTCTGTAGTTTCCTTCAAATCTAGTGAAGGTGGATATATATCCTTCACTGCGTCATTTATATAGCGATTATCCACAGCGAGAAGATCGTCTATATAGCGTTTGGTGAATGAGAAGGAACGATGGATCGGTTTTTGAAAGCGCCTGCATATAGTCATATTCATACTCAACCCCGCTCCCAAATTTCAGGTTTTCTTCTACAACATTGAAAGCAGAAATTATCATAATTCAGCTTTCCGTCTTGCACAATTAGAAGTAGACCGGTGGAGAGTTTGTATCACTGCCTTTTTCGTGCTTCAAATCTGGCAAAATTGATAACAGAAAAAATAGAGGCTAGACCTCGCTTTTATGTTTTGTATTTCGAAATATCGTTATTACATAAACAATACGAGAGCGATATACTGTGATGGAATCAGTCCCATGCATCCCAACTACTATTCTACGACAACACTGTCTCAATTTCAGGCATATCTATCTGACAAAAATTAACAATGTTCTTCCCGAGAAGACATTATACTGTACCAGACCTAGCATACAATGGCATGTCGCAAAGTACAAATGCTTTATAATCGGAGGAACGGAACAATGAGATCCATTTAATTTGGCACACAAAAGATGAAAGTTGTATTAAGTTCTTCCATATACTTCAGGTATTGTGAGATGAATAGCTTGAATACAGTGGCGATGTCGTGTTAGCTATCCTTCTTTTTATTTGCGAGATGGAATGCTGAAATACTACTGCGATAAACAGCTTCCGTCTTTCTTTTCTTATATCGATATTACGAGAAGGGAAGTTGAAACACAAGAGCAGTATCGAGCTTCCCTCTTCCTCATTTCAAGGGTGTGATTAAAAAACGGAATTGTCACGGGCCTCTCCGCGGGTTCATTAATTCTCTCAGTTTCGTGATATTTTGAAGTATTTACAAGTGTCTCGTCCGTCATTTATTATTCAGCTATCGCCCATAAGAGAATATCCGCGTCCAAAATCCAAAGACAAATTCCATATAACAGCATTAGCACGAAATTCATAAAAGACAATCATAGTCTACATAAACACAGTAAGGAATGATATATCAGTTTTGTCCTCTGCTGCGGAACGCAAATATCATTAGCGTGAGATGCGTACAAACATATTTTTCTATGCGATTAATCAACATAGCCGTTACCACTAATCGTGAAACTCCACATATACCGGTCTTACCAAAATATGTCTTTTTGGATTATATCGCAGATAGGTTCCAGCAATGGATCTGGGAAAACTCATTGTTTCTTCTTTCGCTTTGCAAATTACTAGCAACGTCAATGCTGATTTATCTCCTGAAAACGAAAACATCTGCACACAATTAAGCTTCCAAGCTGATACTATGCACCTCGCGGCAGGGAAAACATAATGATATATCATCCCGTCAATCCTCATTCAAAATACCATGAAATATGGACATGGAGGGAATTCCGAGGCGAATTTGAAGGCGGATATTTAGCGTTTTAGGGTGAGTGTTTGAGGTCGAGGGTTTGACTTGTGTGTGATTCTCTTAACCTGGAGCTAGGGACCGTTTTATATCATGTTTTTCACATCTTCATGGTTTTCAAATGAACAGACACAATCAACGGGTGACTGAGATATATACTCCGGAAACGACTTGGTATTCATTTCAGTAAAGAATAAAGGTCAGTAATTAAGATTGTATGTACTGATCACCATCATGTCTCGCTGATATCATCGAAAACTGTTGACAGCTTTTCTCTTGTAAGAAACCATATGAAATTGGTGCGAACGGTCATGCAAAATAGGTTTTTCGATTATTGTCGCGGAAGTTCTTTATGGAAGAAGAGTGAATATAGAATACCGGACCTGACGCTTGCCATTTAGTTATACACAGGCGATTATTCAAACCTTCTGAAGGATTTATTCGTTAGATATATACTCGGACCGCTTTAGTCCCTCTTCAGTCAATCAGAAGCACCCACCAGGAAATTGCCAGTATAAATTTGTTAGTGATGCCTGTACAGAAATTGACAATTTAAATCGGTGTGCGAGATAGATTGTATCGACACCGACGCTCTGAAGAAGAAAAACTATGACCTCAGCTGTAGATATCCAGATGTAAGAACTCTGGAAACAGGCAGTCACACCCTGTGTAGCCATATAAGATTACAAACAGGCCGAGGCAAATCTCTGCCAAATTTTGACGGTGGATTCTTCACCTTCTTTCCAGCGACAATTTCTCTGGTACTCTAATCCGAAGAACCGTTTAGAGCTTATACTTTGTATTTCTATATCATATTATATTGCGTTCGTTTCCAGCCTTTTACATTATCCCCGAAGCAGATCATCGTGAGGTAAATTCACAATGCATGACATGAGATGTCAATGGAAAACTGTTCTTTTGGTCATAATATTTTATCTCAAATCAGATAAATAGTAGCCCATTCCGACGATTAATAATTTAAAAAATCGGTCAGAGGATTCGTCCACAAAATGGTTTATTTGGTAACTGTGACGTCACCAGAACCGCAATATTGGAATTTGCTACACTTTCTGTTAGCGTGTGACCAACAGAAATTGTGGGAACTATTTAGCTTCCCATCTTCAGGGGTTATAAAAGTAACGAAGCTGCTTGGAAGCTAAGTATTCTTTCAATAACAATATTTCTCCTCATACGCATTTTGAGGGCCAGCTGACATCACATGGCCAAAATTAACGGGCATCCTTTCCGATAGTGTTATGTATGCCACAAGTGATGGTTGTGCCAAGTTTTGTGCGTTGGACCAACCGGTCACGATTTTGCTGCTAAGCCACCTGATCACTAGGAGGGGACAATTTGTCATTCCTCAATGTACTTAGTTGCCCTGGTCAAGGAAATGGAGGGAGAACTTGAACAACGCAACTTCAGGGGAACCTTAATGACTGCCAGTTTGACACGATTCTCCCTGGGATTATGCAAATTCACATTTCATTGCTACCTCAGTGCGATAAGCTAATTTAATTTATTCAATTAGATTCATTTTATTTTTTGCATTTTTTGGTATTTTTTTATACCTTAGGTATAACCGGACGGATGACAATAAAAGTACATAACGTACGAACATTGATGAATTAGGTCTAAACAGTAAAGTGATCTGATGGTCTGTCATGCCGAAAAAACTTCCATACATGGAATGTGAAAAATGGAATTGCAAGCGTCTGGTCCGTCAACCGTAATTCAGCCGTCGTCCGTTAAAGAATATCCGTGTCCATTATCCAAAGATCTATTCCATATTCCATATAACAGCATATACATCAAATTCTAAAACACATTCCTAGTATACATAAACATAGACTTTTTTTGCAAGAGAAAAGCGGTCAACAGTATTCAAATGATGAGGACAAGACATCATGATGTTCCAAAATATCAAATCCGTATAGCTGATCAGTTTTCTTAATTCATATGATATTCGTTGTAAATCGTCATAAAGAAAATGATGTATTTCACTCACGCTTTTATTGTGACTGTTCATATGAGCACCATGAAGATGCCGGGATCAATCAAGGAGATAGACAATAGTTGAGTAGGTTATTGATATATATATATTGTAGACGGTTCGTTCTCTCTTTACTATACGGAAGATATGCAAGGAGAATGTTCTTGTCGTCTTCAGTAGCATTTCAAATACATACTTTATCAGATCATTTAGCAGCGGGTGTGATTGAGTTCGCTATGAAGCAGACGATTTCCGTTTATAATACATTTGTTTCACTCTTGATGCTTCAAGTATCTATCAGCCTAGAAGGATGTCGGCATGACGACATATTGTATATTCCTTTATTATATCATGGTCCCGCCAGCGATTATAATATATTTGATAAATGTATCGGTTTTCTACGTTTTTCTTCGGTTAGTCAGTCTATTTCTGTTTCTTACATTTGTACAAATTGGTAAATTAAACTGTGACCTCAGACAATGGAATACATTAGTACCTTGTACTGGGCTCAAGAGACAATACAGTGTGTACAATTTTACCTATCTATTTGTGTCCTTACGGAAATATGGGAGAGGGTGAGTGGGGAAGAGGTGGACACACACATACATCGACACGTAAACTTTTAATTGTAATTTTGTGAGTGGACATCTTGATTCCATATAAATTTTAAGCGTTGTGATATACCTACAGTGAGATTAAAGATCAGCTGAAGAACCCGACTTGGTTTGGCAGGAGCATTTATGAAAGCAATAGTATTTAATTATTCCTTGTCCTTTGTACGATTTTTATCTTCGCCTACAGAGGGTATGCCGTCCGGAGGGTAATACTATATTAATTAAGCAAAGCATATTTCTTATTCCAGATACTCGGACAATCAACGCGCACAGGACGCCATTAACGTGACTTTCTTCCACTGGGGAATTCACGCCTGGATCTCCTTTACCATTGTGGGTTTGCTGTTATCTTTGGTCAGTCACCGCTGGAGATTACCCATGTCCATCCGTTCCTGCTTCTACCCCATCCTTGGACAACGAATCTACGGGTTGATAGGCGACTTAATCGATACTACAGCACTGATATGTAGCATGTTTGCCGTGTGTTCTAGTTTGGGAATTGGAGCCATGATGTTGGATGCCAACCTCCATCGTATCAATACCGATATCCCTATTGGAATAAAGACCCAGATCAGCATCATTATTTTCATCACTCTCCTCTCCACTGCATCTGCAGTCTCTGGGGTGAGACTTGGCGTCAAGATTCTGAGCGAAATATGTTTTGTCCTCGGTACTTCTCTGATGCTGATCTGGCTGTTCTACGGCAACACGTGGTTTTTCCTCAACTCGTATGTCCAAAGCATCGGTTATTATTTTCAAAATATTATAGGCATAAGCTTTCACACCGAGGCGTTTGCTCAGTTAGGTATTGCCATGGATCAGAAGGAATCACCTACCTGGTTCAACGACTGGACCATGTTCTACTGGGGAGAGTGGATTGCCTGGGCCCCATTTGTTGGAATGTTTATCGCTAAGATCTCACGAGGTCGTACTATCAAGCAATTCATCATACATACCATGGCAATACCAATTTTATACATCTTCCTCTGGTTCTCAATATTTGGATCTGCTGGTATAGAGATGGAGCGCAAAGCCGAAATGGCAAATATCGCGTGCGATTCCGCGTTCGGAGGGAGCAATGCCACTGAACCATTGGAGGGTTTATACCGTCTCTCGTGTAGGAAATCAGCGGACATGTGGTTCGATTTAATGACATATTTCTCATCACTTTATCCGTTTCTTGCCGTTGTATCACTCATCGTTTTAATGCTCAACGTTGCGACCTCCTCTGATAGCTGCATACTGGTGGTTGACAGTTTGGCAGCCAACGGTCACCCATATCCACCGATTCCACAGCGTATATTTTGGGGGTTGACTGAAGGGGCGTGTGCCATTGGTCTGCTTTACACTGGTGGATATCTCGGACTACAAACTATTCGTCTTGCTTGCCTCATCCTTGCAGTATCGTATAACTTTCAACTGAATTTCATGTGCATTGCAATTTGGCGTGTTCTGCAGATCGAATCGGGCGAACTCGATCCAAACGCACCCCAATTCTCGGACGATATATTAGCCCCGTTGTTCGCTTTCTGGCCTATAATTATACATCGTCAATATATATATATTTCGCAATTAGCCAAACGGTGGTCAAATGTCATTATTGCTAGTGTGGCCCCATGGTATTTTTATGGGAAGATTTACGCCAAGCTAAACGGCCACGGTCGGATGGTCCAGGTTGTTTCCATGATAGGGTTTGCATCTGTCTTCTACAGTTCGGCCATCTTAGTCGTGCTGGAAAGCGTTTACCCTGGATTGGCCTACATTGGAGCGGGATTATTCATCGGATTCGCCGCTGCCGCCTCGAGCATACGCAATCAGTTTCGTGAAGTTTACAGAATTAACGGCAATGTTGTGGAAGATTTCTTTGTAGTATTATTCCTCTTTCCATTCGCCGCCGTCCAAATGGACGAACACATCGATTTCATAGAAGTCGCTGTTAACGACAATGTGCCAATGTCTACCGTTACTGCAAATATCGGTACCGCTACTGCAGAAGGAATGATAAATTCAGGTTTCCATTCCGTAGATAACACGGACCCTCCACCTCCCTATTTTGATAACCACAATTCACATCTCTAGAATGAGGGATTGGAATGAGATTCACATTTGTTTCACAATGTTAACATTGCTGGCTATGTTGACAGTTCCAGGTATTATCTCGTCATTATGACGCACCAGTGATTCTGACACTATACAAACAAACGATATCCTCATGCCTTAGTGTACGTCACATTTACTATTTTTCGCGCCAGCGTATGATGAATTATGTGATCGATATTGTGACGTAAATGTTCATGCGAAATTTGGAAAATAATCCCCCCCAAGCACCCCGGAGGGTTGGCGATTTCTAACAAGATATCCAATATTTTTAACTGATGTAATCGTGGAGTCGAGAAATCAGCTCAAGATCACCTAACACCTGTTCCAATAGGCTTGCCGAACTATCGCATACGCACAACATTTGATCATTAGCCCACCTATATCAGACGTCTGTCAGTTTGGTGACTGTGCTTTTATTACAGTTGACATGTGTATTTCAATGTATTTATGTCACGCTGCATCAGATGATGGAGAATGGATGTTGGAACCTCTAGGGCGATATTGAGATACCTTTATGTTCTTTATGTATCAATGTATTTGTCTCCTTAAATGTACAATAACCTTTCTATACGCTACACATAATGTATAATGGTTGAAACTATTTTATCCCACGGCATGTTTAAAAGCGCATTTGATCAGGTTCGTAGACCTGCCACATTATGGGTTTATGGTATGGCACATACATTTATCTTAATGTTCACAGCTGCAATGTGTATATTATGACACATTCCGGTATTTACCTTGTTCATAGTTACTGCTATAGGCATCGCTTAAACTTATACTGTCTTTTGGGAACTATGGGAGTGAACGCACATATATATATGACATCTTTTGCAATTTTCTTTTGTTTCTGAGTTTTTGTTTCTGTCAGTTATCATCCCTGTAGGTATTATGGTAGTTGTGTGTGCAGCAGACATAGAATAATAGAAACATACTTTCGTACCTTGCTCCCCCCCCCCCCACCCCCAGTGAAGTTACTTACGTCCATAGGAATATAATTAGTCCGTATTCAATTCGTATCGCAAGTCTATCTTTACGGACGAAACTCCAATAACCCTAATCTGTTCACCAATTTATTTCGTGAAATCAATATTTTTGAGAAAAAATCCAATATTGTATGCGCCGATTTGAACACGGTACGCGAGTTTAGTTTTGATACTGACAACTTGTTGAACATACGCGTGGAAACAGATTTCGATAGCAGTAGCAAAACATAGCAGATTAAGATTCTTTGTGGTTACTGTATATGTAGCAGCAATTACAGCAGCCACACATTTTTTTGTATGGAATCTTCCAATTTGTGACTGAATAGCACTATTTAACCAGTACTATTGACCATGCAGATTGTTCAAGTATATAACTGGATAACAAACCATGTTGCAGCTGTGATATATGAAACACAAATTGTCCCCCGAATTGATATATCCTATCGCTCTGATCTGTCTTCAGTAACACATAAACGTTCTTTTATGGAATCACACGGCGTGGTTAAGGATACCGGAAACTCAATACACGCATTTAAATGAACCGTATCAAAGGAGAAACAATAAACAGGTCAATTAGACCTTGTGTGAGACAATGTTACAAACCAGGGGATATCACTGTCTCGTCCATGGCCTCCTTAACTTTGAATGATCAGGTTAAAAGGTTAAAATCAGAAGTATATCAATTGCGCCATTTCCAGTAAGCAAAAAAGCCAAACAAAAAAAAGAAAAGAGAAAAATACTTGGAAACACAAATACTACAACAAGAATCGTGTGAAAATGGCGCCGGTTTTAGCCAAATACTTGTGTTATATTCGCCGACTTCTAAACGGATATCAAGGAAACATGGCTATTCTATGGATAACGACTTCTGTATTTCTGTGTAGCGGACGTTTTGTTGGAGATATTTCCAACTTTTTCAAGGCATTACCTTGTTATGCATAGAATAGCCTTGTGTTGAAGAAATATTAATAAAAGCGAAGAAGGAGAAATAAGAAATTAGAAGGAATGATTATCAGATCGAGGGCAAATTGGCACAATCACGAAGAACAGAGCACTGTATATTTCTGTCGGTTGAAAAAAAAGGGGAATGATATAATACGAGCAATGGCTGACCTTACCCAGAGCGATGGATCAAGACTTGTAGAACCAGAGGATATCAGAAAAAAATCGGATTATTTTAATCCAGTTTATATTCGAAAAATAACTCTATGCGGAAAACTAAGGACAATTTTTCTTGAACAACGTTAAACTAACTCCCGACAAGCAAATGCGCTGTGAGAGATTTTTAACTATAGCGGAATGTTATGATGCCGTGAAACGAATGAAAAAGGCAAACATCCGTGTTCGGACGGTATACTGACCGAATTTTATCAGATTCTGGGAGATGATAACAGTCCGTTTCTATATAGATCAATTAATTATGGTTTTAAACAGGGTTATCTCTCCACCATTCAACCATAGGGCATAATTAGATGCATACCGAAAGAAGGCAAGGACCCCCAAGCTGATAAAACACGGCATTCAATATCGCTATTTAACCTGGGTTATCAAACACGTAGTGCTGCTGCAACAAATATGGTACGTATAATTATTCAATCGGTAATTGAAGAAAGCCAGAAAGCGTTCATGAAATGAAGATATGGCAGAGAAATAACACGGTTGATCTGTGATGTAATGGCGTATTCTAAGGAGAAAGAAATATGAATACTTATCCTTCTAATTGATTTTGAAAAAGCATTTCACATTGTAGATTGGGCCTTCATACACAATACTCAGGTTACTTTGGGTCATATTCGATAACGATCTTGACCGACTAGAAAAACCACCAACATGCCACATTCACCATTTGAGGCATATAGAACAATATCACAAGGGATTCTTCTTTGGGGGATCCAAAACTATATTGAACGCCAACTGGGGGACAAGAATATTACATTTACATATGCATGGCCCAGCACTCCTGCACTACTCCTATTATATTCTGGTTCTACATGTATACCATAAGAAATCTTACATTGAATAGGAAGGCTCCTGAGTTCCATTGGTATTGGTGGATTCAGCTTCATCTCCCCCATCCTGCCCCTCCCAATGATTTTTTTCTCTGATGCTTCAGAATGATGAACTTTGAGAGCTGGCACTTAGTGTCTTTATAGGCTATAATATTAGGACCATTTTGAAATTCAGAATGGACGACATGGTGGTGAAATTGGAAAGTTGTGTTATTGTCGTGTTTCTTCACAATTATTGCCTTTTTCGAATTAAGTGCTCAGTTATATTTTACATAAAATGAGATGATTATTCACTAATTTACCAAGCAGTTTAAGCAAAGAAAATTTAACAAAAATGCTTTTCGAAGACGTACATGTATGTAGATATTATTCATATGTGATAACCGTTGCAGATCGGTAGCTTAACGGCAGCAAAACACACTTTATTAATCTCACCCCTGTCCTTGTTCCGAACTCAAACTTGGGAGGAATGGAATGATTCTTCGAATATATTAGTTATTGTTGTCACTGGAGAGCTGAAGCTTTGCGTACTTTGGGTGCAGATCCTGGTCCATTGCCATAAGTTAACATAACTTAATATTATCGTTTCATGGCGTCATAGTGACGTAACAATATGGCGCAGCATTTATTTTCGAAAGTTTGGTCGATTTTCCATTTTGTTTCTTTCCAATTCTGCTGGTACCAGAATTCATAAAACTAGCTATAATTACCGTTAAGCTACTGAACGTCAAAGATTATAAAATATGGGTAGCAACTACATAATAATATCTCTTTAAGAAACGTGTATGAAATCTGCTACCTCAAATGGTACCAAATAAACAAAGAATTGTATTGAAATAGACTAAAAGGCCGACAAAAACGGATTTTCCGTTTTATGACGTCATGGTTCAGCTCTGTAGCAGCAACAATAAGAAAAATATCCAAGGAACCATAACCCAGTCCCGACTGTTATCACATATGGGCAACATCTACATAGAAATACCTCTTCATTGAACATGAATCGAATCTGCCATATCAAATGCTAGAATTTGTCACCTCAGGTGGTACCAGATTCGACTCTGGCTCATGGACTAATAGCAGTTGTGTTTATTATGTTTGGCATGCGGCCTAATTTGGCAGTTGCTGCACGGTTGCTGAATATAGCAGCCTCCATCGAATTTATGTGGACATTTCATTCGCTTTAGTATCTCAAATCATCACCATCGTTAGTATATTACTCTCGTCGCGATTTCATCGGTTTCCACAGGGGAAAATTGACATCAAAATTATAAGCGAAATCTGATTTATTCATGGCACGTTCGTATTATTAGTTGTGCTCTTTGCTGGCGACATCTGGCTTCTTTCAGAGTATTGGTTACTATTTACAAAATATCGTAGGCGTAGGTCTGCACACCGAAGCGTTTGCTAGGCTAGATTCTGCACCAGATGGACGAGAAGATCCAATGAGGTGTAATGGCTGAACCAAGTGATACTGGAGATGGTGGATGACATCGGCACCATTTGTTGGAGTGTTCATTTCGAAGATCTCACGAGGCCGAATATTCAATTTTATCATATACACCACGACTTTGCCGATGCTACACATCTTCATCTAGTTTACAACATTTGGATCGACTGAGATAGCGATGCAGCCGAACTAGCTGAAGTAGCAAGTATTACGCGATGTTCACCGCTCAGAGGCCACTACCAATGTGCCATTCGAAGGAATGTCCCGTCTCACGTGCAGGACGCCCATGAAAATGTGGTTCGATTTGATGCAGCATTTTCTTTCATTTCATCTGGGATTTTTTGCCATTGTATTGCTCATAGCCATAATCTATGATCGCCGAGATGGGCCATCGTCACTTCGCCATCGCGTTCATACGTCAAAAAAAAACAACAAAAAAAGAGCGATAGAGTGATAGAGCTATGGCGATAGAGCGATAGAGCAATGGCGATTGAGCGGTAGAGCTATGGCGATAGAGATAGAACGATAGAGATGTGACGACCTATGATAACTATTCGCTAATGCCTGGCAACTTGGTATCGAATGGCCATCCGAATTCACCAAGCGCGCAGCATATACCCAGCCAACACACCCTATTGGGCCCCACGTGGGCTATGCATGGGTTAGGTGGGCTCAGTTGGGCTGGGGTTCGGGCTGGGCTTTGAAGTGGGTTCCACGTGGGCCCCAGATGGGCCACCGTACATCGAAATTCCAGCATAATCACTTCTCCATGCGCCAATATGGGCCCCAATTGGGGCTCAGCTGGGCTACACAATTTTTTTTTTTTTACAAAATGAGTTGATGGATGTTGTTCTATTTTAAATGATTCATGGGTATTTGTGAAGGTCTGTATAAAAATCAAATAAAAACATTATATCTTTGATGTGAGCTAAAATATCTGCTTGCCAAATGCTGCATATATTTATAGGCCCCTATAGCTGTTGTACAATGGTTTACTGGTTTACTTGTGGTTTATATATTTCCTATGCACTCAAAAGGATATTTATGAAATCAGGTATCAATTATATTCTTATTTATATATTGTAAATTTTTCATTTGTTATCGTGGGCAACACGCGGTATTTTAGTCGGGTTCGGCGTGGGCCCCAATAGGGCCAAACACCAAACTCAAATTCTCGCGAGATCACGTTTTCCCGCGTAACGCGCCTAAGACAAAGGATTGAAACAGACCAGCCGAAGTTGCACATAGATTTTCACTGCTGTTACGAAATATTCTCTCCTACAATTTTTCTCTGCTGCGTTTCTAGACTGTTATAATTAGGTAAGTATATCAAGTCTTCTTTTAGTTAATATACTTGAAGGCGCGTTTATCTGTTTTCAGTCATATAATTCAATTGTAAATACAAGTCTGTGTTGTTGCTGCATAATGCAGTCAGCAGCAACAACAACACATGCCAGGCAGACTCCGACTCGTATCGCCCAGTGCCGCTAAAATGTATGGCCGCTTCATTGGGTCTCTGCGAATTTAATCCATTACATGCGATAACAACTTGTCTATACACAGGACTCCTTTTCTTCCAAATAAATTTGTTACTCACTCTTTCTTGCCATTGTGTTGAAAATCTGGACCCTCGATAACCTATCCCGCGATTTTCTACTAAAGGCATTGTCGACACAATCAGCCGTGACCATGATCAGGTAATTCCCACCTTGCTTATAGCTCCTAGGCTTAGGGCAACATAAATTGTCAACAATTAGGTGAGTTGGCAATTCGTAATTAGATTTGCGTAATTGTCCCAATTTTTTTTATAATGCTATTCTAGACTATGGATAACAACTTCCTTAGCTACTGTGGAGCTGACGTTTCGTTGAAGATACTTCCAACTTTTTCCAGGCTGTTTGAAAATTTGTTTGAAATTCTTATGTTTCTCTTATTCGAACAAATAGAACGGAATAATATCCATAGCAAGGGCAGTAACAATTCAGAACTGAATGCATTGTCTCGTAACTATTTTGCCGGTATGTAACTAAGGCCAAACGAGGGTGAACCACATGTAAATAGTTTGTTTAAAAAATAAAAAAAAATAGATTACAAATTTTGGTTCATTTCTTTTCTTGCTGCAGCATATATGTTCCTTTCGGAAATTCAAAACTTTAAATAACCTTTTGAATAATAAAATATAGGACCTCTGTTACCCAACTGAAAGATGTATTAGAAATATTCAAATCAATTCGAGAACATTTTACATATGTCCTGTTATAGCGAATATATTTTGCTGGAAAACAAAAACTAAGCATAATGAACACCTCATATTTCTCATTCAGAATTTAGGTACCGGTACTTGGAGATGTCGGTTGGAATTTTCCTTCAATAGACTGATTTCAGAATTTTTCATCAAAATTTTGAAAATAAAAAGTTGTCAGTTCTGTCTGAAATGCCCAAAAATGCCATATTCCTGGTAGGGGGTGGAAAATTTCAGACTTTTTGAAGTAGATTTCAGACTTTTTCAGTGGTAACAATTCTCATGACTGGTTTTGGTATTGTTATATTGTTAACGGGCAGCCATATGTACCATCACAAACAAGTACACACATAAACATTTGTACTTTAAAACACGTTGACTGCCAGTACGAGTATACTCGTAGTTTTGGGTATACCGCATTCTGCCACTACGAGTATATTCATAGTAAAACATAGGTGAACTCAACGAAAATTATGGACTGAAAAATGTTTTCACTGTGCCAACTACGAGTTAGCTCGCTATATGGGGAATACCCGTCATATGATTACTAGTGAACCAATCATACGCTAGAAACATCTGAACCAGGATTCGATATATCTGATCACGTGACTTGGCAACCGGGACAGACACACTGTATTTAAATGGCAGTCAACGTGTTGGGTGACCTTGCATTTTATTCGAAATGGACATATTTATGGTCCACTCTGGTTTGGCCTTAAAGTAACATCAACTCGATACAATTTTTATTTTAAATCGAGCGTCGTATATTTCTTGCAGGGTAAAATGGATGATTATATGGGATATGGTGTGAGAACAAAATATAGAAAAATCAGAGCAAGAGTTCAAGAACATTTACGGGGTATAGAAACCAGACCAGAACAGCAGTTTGAACCGGACATTCCACAAGATGATTTTGAAGCATCACCTACTGAAAACAATTTACACAACGGCCAGTTGATATCCATTAACTCAGACGATGAGTATCAGGATTCGGATGATCACACATCTGATCGTGATTCTCCAATACCTACAATGTACCATCATAAAATGTATGATTCATCTGATGCTAACACAAGTAATGATGAATCGGATGAACAATTTGGCGATGAATCTGAATTTAATACTAGGGAACATTTGGCGAAATGGGCATTGAATTTCAACATCTCGCATGCAGCTTTATCAGTATTGCTGCAGATACTCCGGAAGTCCAATCTTGATGTACCTATGGATCCCAGGACACTCGTTTCTACACCAAGACAAGCTGATATCAAAAGTCTTGCCGGAGGATCCTATTATCACTTTGGCGTTGCAAATTCCATTCACTCACAGCTGATAACCTTACCCTCTGACTTGAATCATGTTGACACACTAACTTTGCGAGTGAATATTGACGGCTTACCACTTTTCAAGAGTTCAAATCAAAATCTCTGGCCTATCCTTGCTATGATAAAAGAATTGCCAAGCTCCGTTTTTATGATAGGGGTGTTTTGTGGTGTGACAAAACCTTCCTCTGTAACTGCGTTCTTGCAGGAATTCGTACAGGATATGAAAAACATGGTTCGGAATGGAATTGACTTCAATGGTAAACACTTCAATCTAGCATTGCCAGATGCATTCATATGTGATGCCCCTGCACGTGCATACATCAAATGTGTCAAGGGACACATGGGCTACTATGCCTGTGAACGATGCACACAGAAGGGTGTGCATATTGCTGGTAGAATGACGTTTCCTCAAATTAATGCTCCTCTTAGGACAGATATTCAGTTTGATGAAATGAAAGAAGAGGAGCACCACACTGGAGTTTCACCACTCCAAGAACTGGGGATTGGATGTGTTACTGATTTTGTTTTAGATTACATGCATTTGGTGTGCTTGGGTGTAGTCCGGAAAATGATTGCTCTTTGGACCAAGGGGCCCCTAAGATGTAGAATATCAGCTGGTCTCCTTAAAGTTATTTCAGACCAGTTGAAGTCTTTCAGACAAAATTTACCTAGTGAATTTTCGAGGAAACCTAGATCTTTGGTTGAGTTTAAACAATGGAAAGCTACAGAGCTACGACAATTTTTGTTGTATACTGGACCTGTTGTGTTACGGAATGAACTCCCAAACAAAATGTATCGCAACTTTATGTTGCTTTCAGTTTCAATGAGGTTTCTTCTGTGCCCAGCTTTGTGTTCAAAATATTGCAATTATGTACAGGAATTATTGGAGTTCTTTCACAAGAACTTCGCTGTTATCTATGGGAAGGAGATGGTAGTCTACAACGTACACAATTTGACACATCTTGTACAGGATGCTAGAAAGTATGGGGCATTGGACTCGGTTTCGTGTTTTCCTTTTGAAAATTATCTAGGAAAACTAAAAAAAATGGTGCGGAGACCACAGGACCCATTATCACAAATCGTAAGACGTGTGGGTGAAAAACAAAAGCTGACGGAGACCCAACAAGATATCCAAAGTTTATTCGAACCACATAAAAAGCTACATCTTTCTGGGCCCCTACCTCCAGGGTATGCGACATATCGTCAGTACAAGCGGTATAGACCTCAAAACGGATTCTTCATATCATGCTCTCAGGGAGATAATTGTTTTGAAGTGACTGGCAGAGTTGTACTCGTGCGGAACATTTTACTATCTCACACGGGTGAAACGCATGTGGTATATGAAGATTTTGAAAGGATGGAGTCTGTGTTCAAATATCCCCTTGATTGTTCATGTCTGGGAATCAATACAGTATCGAGACTTTCTGGGCTGTTGAATGTTGTGCCAATTGAGAAGTTGTCAAGAAAGTTTGTAATGCTGCCTTCCCAACAGAAGAACATCGTACTACCGCAATTACATGACTACTAATTTGCAAATACCAACTTGTACATGCTCATACTGGTCAATTTGTTCCATCTGGTAATTTGGGTGAACTGACTTTGGGTTTTGTGTGTTGCAGCACAATGCTTCCTTTTTCGGTGGTGGTGTTTGTGGTCTCAAACACAGCAGGAATAATTTCGACCAACTGGTTCACCAGTCCGGAAGAAGATGAGTGTCACTACCCCCCGGTCAAGGATGATGGGAAATATAGCAAGATGGTGCGTGATGCCGCTCCCCCAACTGACTCATGGAAAAAATTCAAAATCCGAACACTGAGCAAAGCAGGTGAGTGTCTGGATAATGCTAGGCCATCCACAATTAATATTTTTGTTTCCAGAAATCCTACCTACCAATATATTTTGCAATCAATAAAAAAGTTTGGATATGCATTTTTTTATTTTATTATTTCTATGTTTTCCAGCAGAACGCCATAAAATCCTATACAAAAAGACCAAAAAAAAAAAAAAAACTGTCAAAGAAAATCTACTACCTAATATTTCTAAAGTTGGTTACTGGAAACACAAATATTATTGTTGATGGCCTTATATGATAAAATATACTGTACTGATTAGTTATTTTATATTTTCACTTGGTATGGTAAGGTCCCAATCATTAGATCACAGGAAGTGCAGCTATAAAAACATTCTTGATGTTCTTGATACTCACCTGCTTGTCCAGAACAAAAATTCAGTGTTGAGTTCTGCAGTGTGGTGATATCTAGCAGTACTAACATTTGATACCCACTTGCTTTTTCTACATTTTCACAGTAGTATTTGTGTGAAACCTTTTTTTTCAAAACTGAATTATGAACTTTCCACTAAAAATAGAATGTATACCGAATCCATAATTTAATGATATAATTATATCAATATCCTTTAACAGCCACCTACAGTAGGGCAGTGGAAAAGCTCAATAAATCACTGGAAACCTCGAATCTGGACACGTCAGATGTGGATGATGCTGAACCTTGTGCTAAGAAAAAGAGGAGGTAACGATGGAAATGTCTAAATACTCATATGCTACTGAATGATTGATTGCACTGTTTCCCATTCATTTTGGTTGATTTCTTATACATTGTGTACTGAAACCATGATGACTATTCTTTGATATTTACCATTAAGTTAAGGTATGCAATTTAACTGCATAATTGCAGAACTACGGTTAGTCATAAAATTGTTCAGTTCAATGAATAATTATTCTTGTTATTCAAATCTGTTAATGCGAAAAATATATCTCGTGTGGTGGAATCTTTTAATGTGGCATTTACATCTACAATCAGAAAAGGGTATGGTTATTACAGAGGGTTGCACAAAATTTAATACCCTGGCGATTCAAGTAAAAAAAAATGTTTTCATTTGCAGGTCAGTGCCAAACAGAAGGTTTTTGAACTCAGATACAGAGCCCACACGGCATAAATCGGTCATATCCGATTCAGATGAAGATTTACCACAGAGCGATGGAGAACATTCTCCACCCTCGCCGCCAAGAAGCTTGTCAAATGTAACTCCAACTACGCCCAAGACCACCCTTTCCAGGCCTTCCAAAAAAACTAACAATACACACAGAACACCTCATTCATCTGCTGGGACATCTCATTCATCTGCTGGGACACCTCATTCATCTGCTGGGACACCTCATTCATCTGCTGGGACACCACATCGTTCACATACCACCACCGCAACACCTCATTCATCCGAGACTCCACACAGACGCACTACGAAAAGGCCAGCTGGTCAGTTTGAGAACGCCTTGGAACGTCATTTCAGAAATGAGTTCCTGAATGATGGTAGGTTTTAACTATTCAGACGATTTTAGTTTGATGCGTAATTGCTTTTAACTTAAACTCTGGAAAATGTAATGATCCAATTAATACATGTACCTCTGCTAAAATTATCTTTCTGTGTCCTTTATTCATATTTGCACTGTGTGCTTACATATGTTTGTTTGCATTTACTTTTTGCAATTGTCTTATGAGTTATAAATCTTCCACAGAACTGGAACAGTCGAACACCGAAGCTCGACCACACACAGAACCGGAACGGACATTCCAGTGCAGGGAATCTGTGGTAACTCGACTGCTAACGCTAATAGAGGATGTCCGGGAGACGCAGAGAATTCATGGGAGCATGTTGCAGGCAATAATGCGTCGGGGCAATGGGGTGGAGACACAAGTTACCATGCCAGAGGGAGCCACATTCCCTATAAGCTCTATTGCAGAGTTTGACATCATGGAGCAGAAACTCGTGGATCCAGCATTTCAGAATGGCGTGGTGAGTACTAGTATTGCACTGTGAAATAGCATATGGTAAATTGTCTAATATTTCAATCTCTTACATGCCACAACTTATTGTGGCTCTAAGCGATTGAATTATTCCTACGAAGTAGGCTCTCATTTGCAGTAATGATAATGAGTAATTGTCCGGTAATGAGTCCGTCCATCCAAATCCTTTCGTCTGCAAAATAAGGAGAACCGTTGACATTAGAACATTGATGTTTGGCATGAAGGTGCATTAGGGGACTGTTACCAGCAAGTTCTGAGCTGACCTATTTTGGTGAAAATTTCTGGTGAATTTTGATGAAAATCACTGGTGATTCTGGTTTGAGCAGTGCCCATCTTAATATAGGCAGGATTTCAACTGGGGATGTCCAAGAGTTCAGTTCGCGTCAGAGTTCTAATGCCTACCCTATTTTGTAGGTCCTGTGACGTTGGTCACACTGCCATGTAAGATATCTTGTCACTCGAATTTTGATAGCTGCATGAATTTCCTCTCATAGCTGCCACTTGAACAGCTGGCGCTATCCATGATATATCCTGGAACAAACACGGACGGACAAAGAGCCCTGTGCTCTGCTCTGACCTGTATAACATGTCATGGACATGAGAGCAGGCAATGTGAAATATGAAGCTAGCATTGAAAGGATTGATATAGTT
This sequence comes from Hanleya hanleyi, assembly GCA_036873755.1. Lineage (NCBI taxonomy): Eukaryota > Metazoa > Mollusca > Polyplacophora > Lepidopleurida > Hanleyidae > Hanleya > Hanleya hanleyi. Next base: position 8,689 of record JAVTVY010015817.1, on the reverse strand, counting down.
TTAGATGTTTAGTTTCCGATGTGTAGACAAAGGGACGTGTGTTTGGGGATTTGAGTGTTCATTCAATGGCTGCCTGTTTTGCTACCTCTTGTGAATGGCAAAAGATTATCACTTCTCAATTCAATTGTTATTTATTTAGCAGGAACTGGATATATGAATGTAAGTATCCGTTAAAACTGGCAGCATATATTATGTATGTAGGGACTTCACAATTCCAAATACTAATCGTATGGTGGTGGAAACTCAATATTCATGTTCACTCCTGTTCTGTGTGCCGGAATTCCTTTTTCGTATTTGAGGTAAAGGTGGAGAGACCATTCAGCACATGGCTGCACTCCAAACATGGCTTATTTCATATTTTAATTTGGTTTTTAGTTGGAACGACAATACGTTTTAGTCTTCCGCCTTGCTTAACATTTCTCCTTCAGGTGACTTTGGGACAACTTAAGTTTGCTTAAAATATTCTTTCTGCTTCTTGTGTGATGTGCTTTTGAAGAAAGTTATATTTAATTAAACCTTTTCAGAGTTTCCTCCCCTGAATTTGACTTCAAGACAGTTGAAAACCTGTTCGTGATCCTAATAATATATTTTATTTTGATCTTCTCTGTAAAATAGCTGTGCTAAAAATTGTCTATGGGAGTCCCTCTCAGCCCCCCCTGCTGGTTCCAAGCACCAAAGCAAGTATGGGACTAGCTGTTTTTCATGTCTCACAGTAGAAATTTCATAATTAGCAACTGTGGGTACTTATAATTGATGGTTATTATCGCTCGAATGAAACTGACCCAGACACGTTCAGTTTCAATATAGTGCCAGTAGTAGGGAGCACGCACAGAAGGGCCAATTGACCTCAAAAATTTGCATATGACCTCTGTGACGTCACAGCGACAGCCAATCAGAAGCGCGTATTTTGAGATGTGGGTGTGGCTATGTGTGTGCGCATGCGTGAGTTTTGGCGGGAAAGTTTTATGTTAATGAGGTCATTGGGTGCATTGGGACTATTCAAGATGGCGGCTTGTTTTTTCTAGGTTAGGGGTGGTCGGTTTCAAGATGGCGGCCGATTGCACTTGTTTGACCCTTCATTTGCATATTTTCAAGATGGCGGCTTGTTTTTTCTAGGTTAGGGGTGGTCGGATTCAAGATGGCGGCCTGTTTTTGTAGGTCAAGTACACTTGCACTTGTTTCGCTCGTCCTCATTTGCCTATTTTCAAGATGGCGGCCTGTTTTTTCTAGGTTAGGGGTGGTCGGATTCAAGATGGCGGCCTGTTTTTTTTGTAGGTCAAGAAAACTTGTTTGGACTTGTTTGACCCTTCATTTGCATATTTTCAAGATGGCGGCCTGTTTTTTCTAGGTTAGGGGTGGTCGGATTCAAGATGGCGGCCTGTTTTTGTAGGTCAAGGTCACTTGCACTTGTTTCGCGCCTCATTTGCCTATTTTCAAGATGGCGGCCTGTTTTTTCTAGGTTAGGGGTGGTCGGATTCAAGATGGCGGCCTTTTTTTTTTTTTGTAGGTCAAGGTCAATTGCACTTGTTTCGCTCGTCCTCATTTGCATATTTTCAAGATGGCGGCTTGTTTGTGTGTGTGATGGGTTTTCCCGAGTAGAATATGCAAATGAGGTGAAGGTTCATTGGTGTTGATTATTCAAGATGGCGGCTAGTTTTTCTAGGTTAGGGGTGGTCGGTTTCAAGATGGCGGCTTGTTAGGGTTCATTGGTGTTGATTCAAGATGGCGGTTAGTTTTTCTAGGTTAGGGGTGGTCGGTTTCAAGATGGCGGCTAGTTTTTGTAGGGTGGGGGTGGTCGTATTCAAGATGGCGATTTTTTCAGTGCATGGTGGGTTCAAAATGGCGGCCAGTTTTTGTGTCTCAGTGCATGGTGGGAGGTGGATAGAAAAACGTATAAAAGGAGTCCATTTTTAGGGAAAGGGGTGTATTCAATCTGACTTACCTGACCTGACCTGTCTCCCTGCCTGCCTGCCTGCCTGCATCCCTGCCTTGCTTGCCTGCCTGCATTCTGCCTGTATGGAATGCATGTACTGACTTGGTTCTGGGTTTTTTCCATCACGGTTGTGCGCAGGTGTATGACGTCACTTCCGGTCTGCGTGAATCGGGTGTGACCTGGGACTATGGGATGCATGTACTCACTTGGTTCTGGGTATTTGTCATCACCGGGAGGTCACGTGATCAGTTCAAGGTCATATCCATTTTTTATCGATATGTCAACCCCACACCCAGTCCATTAGATGCTCCTTCACCTAAGCTTCACTTTGATACCTCACTCGACATGTGGTGTGAGTGAGTGCAAGAATGTATTCATCCGCGGTGATGCAGTCATGTCTGGCGGTGATTCGGTCTCGGGAAAAAGCTTCCTTGCCCAATGCCTACGGACTTTACCGAAGATACACGGACTTTAACGAAAAGACACGGACGTACACGAAAAGACGCGAAGGTGAACGCCATTGTGGGAAACCTCCCACAGACAGGTCAGTACATGCATTTCTATGTTGTTCACGCATAATAAAAGGATTGATCTGTAATCTGTGTTGTTGTTGTTGCTCCCTTTTTTTGGACTAACCCATCAGAATAGTACGTATCACGGACTATACCCGTAGAGCTACATCTGGTCTATAAAACACGTCCCTCTGGATCCCACACCTTCATTTCTACAGAGCCATGGCGGAGACCCAGCCCCATGCGACTCGCATTTTACAGTATGCCACCGTGGTGAATTCATTCACGGGTTACCGAGCAGTGGTCCGGTCCATGTTTGCAGATGGCGACGACAACGAGGGACGACGCCAGATCCTGAACGAGTTCACAGAAGCTGTCCTCCACAGAGTGCACTCGATGGAGAGGCGTGCCATCACTCACCACTACTGGACTATGACAGCCATCCTTGATGCTCGGGCTGTGGACCACGAGCGCTCACGCCGCAACCAGCACCGGCTGGTTGGCCTCATACTAGTCTGTGCCCTATTCACCCTGGCGCTGTGGTATTGACACTATAAATACCAGGGTCAGACAGAGTGTGTGTCATTCACCGTTCGACATTTGGACCAAGCATGTCATCCGTCCTACGAGCCATCCTCCCCCTTACACCTTACCAGGTGGGATTATACGTTTATGATGCTAAAGTGACCCTGGTGGAAGATAGTGGCGGGGATTGGAGGGCGTCCCCTGAGACTTTATCGAATACGGTGACACTACAGCGTGATGGGTGGACTAAGTTTAAACGAGTGTTAAGCGGTGAATTGGACGGACGCCTGATCCACATGGACAATGCCATTTATGTATACCGTACTGCGCTCTACCCACGGGTGGGACGCTACCAAGAGCCGGCTCGAAGTTTCCTCCTAACTCCCTCTCTGTGGTCAGCCTTGGAGAAAATAGTGCCTATTGTAGACCAGTTATTTACACCCGACGATCGATCACCCCATCAATTGGCATGGGCTCGTGCTATCGAACACGCACTAGATGAACCTAATGAAAAAAAGCGGATGGAGAAAATACTATATGTATAGAATGCGCAGAGGCTGGAATGACAGTGTCACCTGATGAAGCCACCCACACACACATGACGGTCCAGAACGATGAAGAAGAAGAAAAAATCCGTGATGAAGCCGCGGGGCCAATGGCTGAACCCCATGAACAACTACATGAACCCGACGACGACGATGCCATTGATTACCCGGCTAGACTCAGTCAGCCCAATGACATAACCACCTGATCCTTTGATCTCACGGGGTTCTCCCTATAAATACGGGAGACAGTGAAATCTGGTACCATTCACGTACTGACCATGACGGAGCATATAGTACTGGCGTATTTCAGCTTGACCCCCGAGGTTTTCCTGCACGTGTATGCGGATAAGGTCGATATCATGGAGGAGGTGGTGGGAGACACGGACCCTACACAACCGTGCCCGGCTCACATTCGTCTGTCCCGGGAGGGCTGGACCAAATTCAAACGGGTGTTGTCTGGTGAACTGGACGGCGACCTCATCCACTTGTGTCACGATGTGTACATTCGACGCGGCCCTTTCTTTGCTCAATTGGCTCGGCTAGATGGAGGTACAGTGCATTTTACCCTTCACCCTGATCTATGGTCTGCATTGGAAGATGCCGTGGTAGATGTGGATGAAGTGCTTATCAAGCGGTCATCAGACGAGTTGGACTGGTCATTGACCATGGCCACTGTGGAAGCCCACGAAGAAAATCAGAAAGAAACTCCGGCCCAAGATACACCCGTTATAAATAAACGATAGAGCCAGGGTCCATCATCATTGTGTCACCATGAAGCGCTGGGAGAAGGTGTTGGATAACTTATACTACAGTCCCGACAGTCCGGCGGCCTATAGTGCATTGTCGGCTCTCTATCGAGCGGCCAAACCCCAGGGGATACAACGTGCCCAAGTCCGAGATTGGTTAAGAAAACAAGACACCTATACCTTACATCGATCTGTCCGTCGCCATTTTCTACGGAACCGGGTCATCGTGGGAGGAATAGATGCCCAGTGGCAAGCGGATTTGGTGGATATGAGCGCCTTTGCCAAACACAACGATGAGAATCGGTATATCTTGACGTGCATCGATATCCTATCCAAGTATGCGTGGGTGGTACCCATCCGGACGAAAACGGGGGCAAATCTCATAGCGGCGTTCAAAGACATCTTCAAGACCGGGCGCAAACCTTTGTATTTGCAAACCGACGAAGGCACGGAATTCCTCAACAGACCGTTCCAAGCCTTTCTGAAACAGAAGGTGTTTTTCTTCCATACGTACAACGAGACCAAGGCTTCCGTGGTGGAGAGGTTCAACAGGACATTCAAAGGTCGCATGTATAAATATTTCACCTATAAGAATACAAGGCGGTACATCGATGTTCTCCCGAAACTGGTGAGGGGTTACAATCGAGCCTATCATCGAAGTATAGAGAGAGCCCCCATTACCGTCACCCAACGCAATGAAGCCCAAGTCCGGCGTGTCTTGTACCCCAGGCCATCGCAGCGAACGACGAAGGCGGTGTACAAGGTCGGGGACCCTGTACGGATCAGTAAAGTCAAGGGCAAGTTCGAGAAAAGTTACTTGCCCAACTGGAGCGATGAGCACTTCCTGATTAAACGGCGCCTACCCGACAGCGGCGAGTCTATGAACTGGAAGATCTCCAAGGGGAAACGTTGCTGGGGACGTTTTACGACACGGAATTACAGCCTGTTGTAAAAACACAGCAAGACTACTACACGGTGGAGCAGATTTTGAAAACGGAACGTCGACGTGGCAAACTGTTTCATTTCGTGAAATGGCAAGGCTGGCCCAGTTCCTTCAATTCCTGGGTCGCGGCCAACCAGGTGAAACGACTATAAAACCAGACACCACTACCGTCCTCCTTCATTCCACATCCGACCACAGTGCTATGGACCAACAGCAGCTGCCTCTGAAGACAGCGTCTCGCAAAACGCGCAAAGCGCAAGTGGTCTTTGGGGTGCTATTGCTAACCCTGCTGAGTGTGTTGTACGGAGGTGTGTTTTACGACGTAGCCTATGTCAGCACGTTACTTAACCAACTGAGAACACCAGGCACCAGCGAAACGGGTCTACAGAGAGCACCAGTCGTATCGAGCCCAGTCACCACCACCACCACCACCACACCCCGCGTACAAGCTACGTCGAGCTTTACACCTACACCAAGTACACCTACTACGTCTGAACACCTACCGGATTTCATCCCTCACAGTGAACCGACAACGACGACGACCACCCACGTTGTACCCACCCCCAGCACCATCCCTGAACGTGAACAGACAACGACGAATGACGTTGTACCCACCACCACTCCAGTTCACTCGTACGAAATTTACAAGAGCGTGTTACCACGACAACGGATACACCTCAAACCATGGACCCTCGGTGGCAGCATCCCTTCACTTGCGTCATCGCAGGACCGACGGGCTCCGGCAAAACGCACTTCGTCAGGAAGCTCCTTCAACACGCCGACAGCATGATCACTCCACCCATTGCCCGAGTCGTGTGGTGTTACGGAGAATGGCAGGAAGCGTATGCAGCAATGCCCCACATCACGTTCGTGGAAGGCCTACCCAACCTGGCCGATTTGGAACCCGACACCTTGGTGGTTCTGGATGATCTCATGGCGGAGACGGATGCACGGGTCACCCAACTCTTTACCAAAGGCAGCCATCATCGACGGCTCAGCATCATCTACATTGTGCAGAATCTGTTCAGTAAAAACAAAGAACATCGGAATATCAGCTTAAATGCCCACTACCTGGTGGTCTTCAAAAACCCGAGAGATACCACTCAACTGCTGCACCTGGCGAGACAGATGTATCCCGGCCGCACACCGTTTGCGTTGGAAGCCTTCAAAGATGCCACAACCCCTCAGCACGGGTATATGCTCTTCGACCTCAAGCAAGCCACCCCCGACCACCTTCGACTACGGACCGGCATCTTTCCCGGAGAGACCCACCACGTGTACATGCAAAAATAATGTAAACACATCCACAGTGGCGCCCCCAGCTGGGGTCTGTGTGTTTGATGATGGGGAATAATAAAAAGAATGAATACCACAGCAGGGTTGACTTTGTCTGTGAGGTGGATAAAAAGGGCAGCGTTGTGGGTTCTAGCATTAGTTGTACAGGATGTCTGCGCGAGTACGGAAGCACGCTCCCACGCTCCGTGTATTGAAGACGGCCCCACCCGAGTTAGTCCGAACCATTGTACGCGGTGCGGACCCTGACCTTGTACGCTGTCTGTGCGAGATCGGGTACAACCTGTTAAAAGGCAACGTACCACTGACTCCGGCTCAGAAGACCAAGTTGGCCAAGCATAAGACAGGTCTCCGAACCCTAGTCCACAAGCGGGTCCCTCAAACACAAAAGAAAAAGGTGTTACAGAAAGGCGGCTTTCTCGGGGCCATCTTAGCACCGTTGGCCGCTTCCGTGTTGGGTCCAGTATTGGGTGGACTCTTCGGCCGACAATGAACCACACGAAAAAAATGGTCCTCGTCGAACCACGGTTCCTGCAAAACCTCCAATCACCCTACCCTGTCCCACCTACGGTGAAGACCATAAACACCCTCGATGGAGAGATGCAACAGATCTTACAGAGACCGGGGTTAAGCGACAGTGAGAAAGTACAACGGTACAATGAGACGCTTCAACGGTACATGACGTTCATGGACCAATACAAAACCCTGTCTACCCCAGCAACAGCAACAGCACCACCACCACCACCACCACCACCACGTGACAGACCGCTGACCTCAGCACCGCTCCAACAGCCGGGTCAGGTAGCCTCCACAGCCCCACAGTGGGTGGAAGACGAAGTGCTGAAGAGTGTACCTGCCTCGTTCAAGAAACAAGCTGGCCTGGTATTACAACGGATGAAACAGAATCCTAACATGACTTGGAATGATAAAGGCGAACTCCTGGTACAGAATCAGGTGGTCCCCGGCACCCACATGACGGATTTAGTGAATGATCTGATGCGTCAACGCAGATCGCACACGGATCCTCGAGGATGGGAGGTCTTCGCTCAAGGCTTGAAAGACATGCATGTACCACAGGAATTGGTGGGGAACCCCCACCGCTGGGCCTTTATGCAGCAAACCCAGCAATCGCCGAGTCGTGCACCACGACTCTCACCACAACCTTCTTGGGAATCCGACTGGGAACCGGAGTCACCCCCCAAAACTCCACCACAACGGGCACCTTCTTTTCGCGCCTATAAAAAAACACCCTTGATCAAGACACCCCACATCTCCAGAGCCGTGACACGTAGCAAGTCACCGCGACGAACACGACGCCGCACACAACCGCCCAAGGCCTGGAAGACCTATTAAAACCAACAGCAGCAGCAGGACAGCTCAGTCGCCATGTTTTACCTGACCCTACCCAGTAACAGTTCGCTGGATGTGTTTCCTGACAACACCGTGGCCAAGTACGTCACCCAGTTACCGCAACCGTTACATTTACCTGGCCGGTGGGAATGTGCCCTCGTGGATATCCAATACCCTTACTCGTGGTACAACGTGCGAGCCAATGAAGTGTGGTACGAGGTCACCTACGAAGGTAAAAACACCCGACTCACCCTGCCCGAAGGCCAATACGATACCCCAAAGAGTTCATGGGTGGGCTGTCAAGACTGATGCATGATAAGGCGCTACAGGGGGTGACGGATAGTGCAACACGCCTGATAGCCTTGCGCTTCAAGAGAAACGTGTTCTTCGATGTCAACGTACACAACGACAAGGCACAGCTTACCGTCACCGATACCGTGAATGTGAAACTCAGTCCTACACTACAGAAAATGCTGGGTTTCGATCTACAGACGTTCGCTGGTCCCACCCAACACCATGGCGAGATGCTGATGGATATGAAGTCGGGTATGTACGGACTCTACGTCTACTCGGACGTGGTGGACAACCACATCGTGGGCGATATCAACACACCTCTGTTACGGGTGGTCCCTATTAAAAAGACGTATGGCGATCAAGTCACCCACAGTTTCAACCATATCATGTACCTGCCCGTACGACATACCGACATCAACACGATCACGGTGGATATAAGAGATGACACGGGACGACCGGTGGCATTCGAACGAGGAAAAGTGGTGCTGACACTTCATTTTCGACAAGCACGTGCTCCCCACTTGCATAATGAAAGTACCTTACGAGTG
>JAVTVY010015816.1:0-60053 GCA_036873755.1 Hanleya hanleyi | reverse complement strand
CTAGTAGAGCATGACCGAATTCTTAGCTCAAAATATACTCTTCTAAAAAGCTTATAATCAAATCAAGTACTTTTATCTTGGAAATATAGATCAAGGTCAGTCATCTTCAAAAATTTTCAAGTCAATTCTAACTTGATTGCATCGGGAACATGGATTCGGAGATCTTAGATTTAACATATAGAATTTGACATTTAAAAAATAGGTCAAGGTCAGTGATATTCTTCAATAGACTTCAGGTCCAGCCATAAGTGGTATAAATTTGGGCAATGTAGATATAATCTTTCATGAAATATTGTACTGAATAGAATCTGACCTGGATAAAATAGTTCAAGGTCAGTCATCTTCAGCACACCTTTGGAGCATCACCAGATGTACACATGTTATTAATTTGGAAAGCCTAGCTATATTCTTCATGTTATATCGTAATAAACAGTATATGACCTTGAAAAAATAGGTCAAAGTCAGTCAACTGGGATAGGCTTCTAGTCAATCACCAGTTGCATAAGCAATATGAATTTGGGAGTCCCCAGCAAATACTAAAATTTGACCTTGATAAAATAGGTCAAGGTCAGTCATCTTCAGTACATGTCTGGACCTTTGCCAGATGTATACAAATAGTATTAATTTGGAAAGCCTAGATATATTTCTTCATGGCAGACCATAATAAACCCTTGAAAAAATAGGTCAAGGTCAGTCAACTGGGATAGGCTTCTAGTCAATCACCAGTTGCATAAGTAATATGAATTTGGAGACCCCAGTTTCCATCCTTCATGAAATAAAGCAAATATTAAATTTGACCTTGATAAATACGCCAAGGTCAGTCATCTTCAGTACACCTCTGGACCTTCGCCAGATGTATACATAATATTAATTTGGGAAGCCCAGATATATTTCTTTATGTTAGACCATAATAAACAGTATATGACCTTGGAAAAAATAGGTCAAGGTCAGTCAACTTGGATGGACTTCTAGTCAATCACCAGTTACATAAGTAATATGAATTTGGAGGGCATAGCTTCAATCCTTCAAAAAACATGCCAAATACTATAATTTGACCTTGATAAAATAGGTCAAGGTCAGTAATCTTCAGTACACCTCTGGACCTTTGCCAGATGTATGCATAGCATTAATTTGGAAAGTCTAGCTTTATTTCTTCATGTTATATCATAATAAACAGTAAATGACCTATAAAAAATAGGTCAAGGTCAGTCAACTGGAATAAGCTTCTAGTCAATCACGAGTTGCATACATAATATGAATTTGGAGACCCTAGCTTTAATTCTTCCAAAAATATAGCAAATACTAGAATTTGACCTTGATAAAATAGGTCAAGGTCAGTCATTTTTAATAGGCTTCTGACCCTTCACCCAATACATATGTGGTATGAATTCACAATGCCTGGCTATAATTCTTCTTGAGATATCGTGTTCACAAGAAAGATGGACAGACAGACAGACAGACAGACGGACAGACGACGCTGATGACGACAATACCCTTCGGGCAAAATTTGCCCGAGGGGTAAAAACTGTTCCAGATATAGACCGGACACGACGGACAGACGGATGGAAACCGCCATCACATAATACGTCCGCCTTTTGGCGGGCGTATAAAAATTAGCAATTTTTAATGATTTCCTGATTTTTCGGTCACACTGACCTTTGACCTCGATTCTGGGGTCAGTGACCTTGACTATTGACCCGGATCTAAATTTTGGTACATGACAAAACGGCTTCCCGTAATTTCTCAATGGACTCAAAAAATCATGATTTGTAACAATTTCACAATTTTGGGGTCACAGTGACCTTGACCTACATTTTGGTAGGTGACACATCGTGTCCCCCTAATGTACCTACTGACACAAAAAAATGTTATTTTCAATAATAATTTTGGGGTCAGTGACCTTTGACCTTGACCTAATTTTTTGTATGCGACACTTCATTTTCCCCTATTGAATCCACTCATAAAAGATAGTGCCACGGCACTGTAGCGCTCATCTGGCTATAACTGGAGAAAGTGGCTGCGAGAAATTTTTACTGAAGAACTGCAATAGATGATTTTCTAACTTGTGTTGTCTCCCCTGAACAAAATGGCAACATAGTCGATTTCACAGGAGGTCAAGCTGCAAATTCATGATTGTAATTGGAGGTTATGGAATAAAGGCAATTATACCAAAATATAATGTGTGATTGTCAGTAAGCTGTATAAGCAATAACCAGAACCAATTTTTATTATGTGATTGCAGTCGTTCGTCCGTCTGTCCACTTTGTGTCCGGACAGTACATTGGACAGTTTTTAACCTACGATTCCAATATTTTGTGGGTATATGCACCAGGGGGAGACATGTCGAGTACGAAATATGTGCGACTGGGTTGTTACGATGGCAATGAGATGTAACAGGACATTTTTCCAATGAAAGTAATCTCTGGTGAGGTATGGCCTAACCAAGAGATACCCCCATCTGTCTGCGAAGATGTAAAAGATAGTGCCACGGCACTGTAGGTCATCTGTCTGTAACTGGAGAAAGTAGCTGTGAGAAATTTTACTAAAGAACTGCAATAGATGAGTTTCTAACTTGTGTTGTCCCCCCTGAACACTATAAAATGATCCATGCAGTTATTTCCTGAGATTTTATGATAAAGTTTCATGGGAAATTCAAGATGCGGCAATATTGGATTTTCGAAATGAACCAAAAAAGGTATCTTGCACAACTGGACCACAAGGGGAACCTGTGTATCAACATCCATGCAGTAATATCCTAAGAATTTACGATAACAAAATTTCATGGGGAAATCCAAGATGGCCACATGGTGGCCATATTGGATTTTTCAATCAGACCATATATGGTATCCTGCACAGCTAGACCCCAAGGGCAACCTCTGTACCAAATTTGAGAAAGATCCATGCAGTAGTTCCTGAGAAATCACGATAACAATGTTTCATCTGGAAATCCAAGATGGCCGCCTGGTGGCCATATTGGATTTTTCAATCAGGCTACAAATTGTATCTTGCGCAACTAGACCCCAAGGGGAACCTCTGTACCAAATCTGAGAACTATCCATGCAGTAGTTCCTGAGAAATCGCGATAATGTTTCATCTGGAAATACAAGATGGCCGCCTGGTGGTCATATTGGATTTTTCAATCAGACCGCAAATTGTATCTCGCGCAACTAGACCCCAAGGGGAACCTGTATATCAAATTTGAGAAAGATCCATGCGGTTCTTCCTGATAAATCATGATAACGAAGTTTCATAGGGAAATCCAAGATGGCCGCCTGGTGGCCATATTGGATGTTCGAATCAGAGCAGAAAAGGTATCTTGCACAACTAGACCCCAAGAGGAACCTGTGTACCAAATTTGAGAAAGATCCATGCAGTAGTTAACGAAAAATAATGATGACAAGATTTCACTGGCAAATTCAAGATGGCCGCCTGGTGGCCATATTGGATTTTTCAATCAGACCACAAATTGTATCTTGCACAACTAGACCCCAAGGGGAACCTCTGTACCAAATTTGAGAAAGATCCATGCAGTACTTCCTGAGAAATCGAGATAATGTTTCATCTCGAAATCCAAGATGGCCGCCTGGTGGCCATATTGGATTTCTGAATCAGACCACAAAAGCATCTTGCACAACTAGACACTAAGGGGAATCTGTGTATCAAATTTGAGAAAGATCCATGCCGTACTTCCTGATAAATCACAATAACGAAGTTTCATAGGGAAATCCAAGATGGCTGCCTGGTGGCCATATTGGATGTTCGAATCAGAGCAGAAAAGGTATCTTGCACAACTAGACCCCAAGGGGAACCTGTGTACCAAATTTGAGGAAGATCCACAAAGTAGTTCCTGAGAAATTGCAATAACAATGTTTCATGGGGAAATCCAAGATGGCCGCCTGGTGGCCATATTGGATTTGTGAATCAGACCACAACAGGTATCTTCACAACTAGACCCCAAGGGGAACCTGTGTACCAAATTTGAGAAAGATCTATGCAGTAGTTCCTGAGAAATCGCGATAACAATGTTTCAATGGCAAATTCAAGATGGCCGCCATGGCGGCCATATTTAAAATCGTATCGACACGGCATGAACAAATTCTGGTGTCCTCATTGGGGGGAACATGCATGCCAAGTTTCAGCTTAATCGGCCAAGCGGTTTCAGAGAAGAAGATGTTTACGCACGACGCACAACGGACGACGGACGACGGACAGTCAGGCCATGACATAAGCCCATCGGGCCTTCGGCCCAGATGAGCTAAAAATTAGAAATTTTCAATGATTTCCTGATTTTTCGGTCACACTGACCTTTGACCTCTGATCTCGACCTACATTCAGTATGCAACACATCGTTCCCCCCTAGGGCATCTAATCACCAAAAATTAGAACTGTAGATGGAGAACTGACGCTGATCAACGATTTCCTGATTTTAGGTAACAGTGACCTTTGACCTCTGACCTCAACCTTAATTTTGGTATGTGACACATCGTCTCCACCTAGCATATCCACTCACAATGAATTGCAACTGTGGATAGAAATAGTTCACAGATATAGGCCGGAAACGTACACTTCAGTGATTTCCGTTTTTTCAGGCCAGTGACCTTTGACCTCTGACATCGACCTTCATTTTGGTATGCGACACATCGTTTCCCTGTAGGGTATCCACTCACCAAAAATTGGAACTGTGGATAGAAAACTGTCCCAGATATAAACTGGACACGAGGGGAGGACAGACGGACGGAAACCGCCTTCACATAATACGTCCGCCTTTTGCCGGGCGAATAAAAATTAAGAAAACCGGGGTTTTTTTTGGTTAATAGAACTGATAAATTTGTCCCATTACCCTAGTTTTGTCCGAACCACGAAACACGTGTCAGATATACAGTAAACACTATGACAAATTGGAGAATGCCAAGTGAGCTGATGGGCAAATCCTGTGAGCTAAACACGAGTATAAGCGCTGCTGGAGTGAGCCCAATTTATTTCTACCGATCCTCTAACCCCTGAGTATATCCTGGTTGGTATCCCCAGGTTACTGTCCTTGCACAATTTGAGAATACGAGGTACCAGAGGTAAGAACACCCAGCCTCTGCCTTACGCAATCCAGTGCTTCACCGACTGAGCTTAAGGGGAATTCCCCCTGGCTACACGCTAGTACAAGAACTCATTACAGCATATACCTCTGGTCGGACAGGGTCCTCAATGCCGACCACACAGAGACAGGTCAAGCCTTTGATCACCATTTCCTCATTCTCCCAGTCTGGTTCAGTGTGGTAATGTGTCTCACTCTCCTTGGGATCACCTACAATATACAGTCAACAGTTTAACCACAAGAAAACTTATTGATGCAGATGCATCAATGCCGGCGGAAACGTTTGTAGCTTATAATCTGCGTATTACAAGCCGATTACATGTACGTGTGCAACTGGTGAATACAGGTCATGATGCATCATTATGGTTCAAAATACGTCGATTTGTTTGTTTCCATCTGGAAAGTGTGGGGTTAGCCGGAAGTTAAGTGCTTGCTGGCAAAATGTGCACATGAACCGCATGTCCAACTAGGACTTTGAAAGTAAGGTTCTCTGGCTGACGCATTAAGTCACTTTTATAGCCTGATGTAAGAGTTCGCGCTGTGGCATTATATGGGACCCATCATCAAGCCACTATTTCTTTGTTGGTGTGTGTTACTTAAGCCTAGATCGACTTTCTCTACACATCAATCCGATCCGTGTGTTTTACTGTTTCAAGTTTTTAGTAACTCGCAGTTCAATCTCAAACATTTTGCTGCAGACGTACAGGTGAATAACTTGATCATGTATGGTCATCGATTTGATCTCTCAACCATAATAAAATAGTACTAAAGGACATTTATTCGATGAATTCCTTATAACAGAATTAATATTAATGTGTTAACCACGAACGGGTGATACAATCCTGTTGTTTTACGATATGAAACTAGTTGGATCACTCCACCGCACGTCTGTGAATTATGGCTCGAGAAAACACCTGTTACTCGTCCAATATCAAGATGGCCGCTCCCATGTTTACTGAATTCAGATATCCGGCGGCGCTGCGCCGCCGGAAATTAATATAATGAGTGAGTGAGCGAGTGATTGAGTAGTAGGGTTCAACGTCATTTTCAACCTTGTTTCAGTCATATCACAACAGTGCCTACACGTGCCAGAACGCGCGAGTGCTCACAGTTCCTATTACCCTGGACACTGATCAGCTCAGCCAGTAGGACAAGTACGGTACCAGTGACCTTGCTCTAAATGCACCAGTCCAAATAGGATGTATCCCCATAACCCCCCCCCCTCCCACCCCTGCCTCCAGTGAGCGTAACCGCTCCCATCTCAGAAATATGGAGGGGAAGGGATTAAAGGTTGATTCACTCACATGGTGACGACCAGTTTGGTTGGGGGAGGAAGCCAGAGTACCCGGAGATAACCACCGCCTGTCGGCAAGTAATTAGCAACTCAGAAATATGGGTAGGTAGGTAGTAAAAGTGAATGAGTAGGATTTAATGTCATAGGTTGAATCGAATTGAATTAGGTTGAAAATCTTGATATCAAATGTAACAAATGTACAGCATATAGGTATAATTTGATCCCGGAATCACCACCAGGTAGGGTTAGGCCCAACAACCTTTTTTTTCGCCTAATGGGCAAGCGGTGTTCAGTCTTACCTTCAACAAATGTTTTATAAGCGATACAGATGGTTCTGAGGCCATCTCTGGCCATGGGCTCGATCACATTAGCCACTACGGACTCCTGCTCCTCAATGGAGAATGGGTGTGGACTGCCATCAGCAGCTAGGACAAAGTCACACCTATTAAAACAAGAGTACAACTTGTAACCGTCGCTGTTGCCACTATTCGCACTGCATTATACAGCGAACTAGTGAGTAATCAATGTAACATTTGGTTTTAACATGAAATACTGTTTTCTCAGAACTACAACAACCAGGACAAACAATCACTCAGTATCATTAAAAGACAGTGTGTGTTGCTCTTTCCCAATTGAACCATTCGCTGTCACTCATTTTCTATATTGACTCAAAAGAGGGTCAATAAATGTAATAATGTGACGCTGCTCAGCCAATGAAAACAGCTGTTGGATTGGCTGTTGGTTTACACTATGGCTGACAGCAGACCTGAGATAGAGGAGTACAAAGCAGTGTCGACTAGGTTATTTTCTAACTGCTTTCACCAACACAGGGTTTTTTTCAGACAGTTTTTCATCGGGGTAACCCCGATGAAAAACGATTACAAATTGAGTTTTTGGAATTTTTTAAATTGAGTTTTTTTCTCGGAAATTGAGTATTTTCTGGGGTTGATAGTTTGCGCTAAAAAATTGAGTTTCTGTGAAAAAAAAATTGAGTTTCTGTGAAAAAATAGTCGGAAGAAATATATAATTTGCGTCTGCCGGCAAGAATTTTTTTTGGCCGACGTTGCGGTCAATTGCAGAGACAGGGCGATATAAAGACATCATGTCTGAATACCTTACGTAAACCAGGATCGTTGTTGGAATCATAACGAAAGACATCAACAATTTTGGGGTAAACGATTCGATCGTTACCTTTCCATTTTTATTTAACATCTTTCGACAGCGATTGGCAGCCATTTTCCTTCGACAGAGATACTGAAACAATAAATAGTTGTCTCCCTTGTTGCATTCGAAAACCAGGATTAGTGTGAAGTAGCGCACTCTTTCGCGGGCTCCCGACCAGCGCCCTCTGTAGCGCCGTGATTGGCTAATAAACAACCTTGACCCTACCAAGGCAACGTGACAATCGTTTGACAGTTCGACGAAAGGAAGGTACACACCGACGAGTTACGGTCCCGAAGAATTACAATCGTGTATATGGATCATACATGTAGAAATTCACAGCAGAGTCCAATTGGAATTGATAGGCTTCTGATTATATGCATAGGTTGTTCAGTGAGTTACTTCTGTGTATGCTGATCATGTCTGTCATGCCTGTGTACCACTTGACTTATTATGTCGGATTGTACTGGAATAAACAGTTGTTATGCAGCTACATTTATGTTGTTTAAGTACTGTGATGCTAGCTTCTGGTCAGCATCTGGGCAGAAATTGTAAATTACAGTTGATCGGGAAAACCCTAACCCGAACCCCATCACGTCTGTAAAATGACTGCATATGATAGATCATCAGTTTGAGATCACAGTAGCTTTGTCAACGCAGTCGCAATGGAAATTATGGCTGGTATGATAAATACAGAAATGTTAACATATCATGGATATTCATATATTTATTGATCTTGGACTCAATGATCAATCCGTTCAGTCAGTTTTGATTCATGTAATTTATCAGTCCATTCCATATATCCGCATGTGTTGCATGGGATTTACTTTAGCAATTACACTTCAGTAGTTTATTTGTGTGAACCTCCATACCTCACTCTGAAGTACATGCATAACAAAATGGACATTCATGTTTATTATTATGCCATTTTTAACATTTGTATTTTTCTCTGCGATGAAAAAGCGATCAAATAAAAGATTGTTTGGAGTGTACTACTAAAATAATAAAAAATTGAGTTTTATATCTACTACACGACTAAAAAGTTGAAAAATTGAGTTTTATTGTACTTTTAGCGCGCCAAAGGCACGCAAAAAAAATTGAGTTTTTCAAGTTTTGAAATTGAGTTCGATAAAGGAGTTTCGTCTGAAAAAACCCCTGCAACATAACGATAAGGTTACGAGACGTCCAGGTAAATTTCCACATTTGTGAATGTTGTTTTCTCGGGTCCACAACACCACATACTGACCTCATCAAAGGACTATAATTGCATCGCATCATTTATTTATTTTATTTTCATTTTACGGCAGTAAACGATCTAATAATTTAATCATTCTATTATCATTCCAATTCTACTTTCAATTTTGATCAGTCATTCTGGTTAATTTGATCACAAGCCAGGCCAGATGATCAATTTATTTGCCTCGATCAACTCACTTTCTGAGGACAATTTCTGAGGCGCCCTTTGTGAAGAGTATGAAGCCGCCACCCTCCCTCTTGATCACAGTGCTCATGGACTTGCGGACAGAGTTGAAGGTGTAGACTTTGTGCAGTTTCTCTTCAGGGACCTCAGTGCGGATAGACTCGTAGTCCTGATTCATATCCTGGACAAAGCCCAGCAAGGCACATTCCGTCTTGTTGCCAATTTGCTTAGGTAGCCCACCCTCTTCTGCTGGCTGTAAAGGGGAGATAACCAAGTTAGTCAAATACAATGAAAAATCGAGCAAAATGATACAAGTGGTTGGATTTTCTTCAATTTTTCTCCTCAGACCAATGAAAACCTCGGGTTTGTTTTTGAAAATTTGAATTGACCAATCAAATAGTTTGAACCTGGAAGATATCCCATGATGCACTGTTGTTTCTATAAAACACCACTGATTCTTACTGTTAATACAACAAGAACCTCAAACACCGTGATTCAGGTTTTCAATTCTTTGCCTTTGTGGACGACTTTGGCTTGATCTAGAATGGCATTATTAAATGAATGAAAATTTCAATTGTAGCTGATCCGGAGGATATCGCCATTTGCCAGTGTCATTGGGCAGGATCATTTCCTTGACCGAAAACCACTGAGTGTTATCCTCCTGTCTACATTTTATTCTTGTATCTAGATTTAGACAGTCTAATATACTTTCATAACAGGATATTCCAGATATTACAGAAGAACAAATTGGCACAAGTCTGTGTGTGGGTGGGTGCGCAAGAGCTTACAAGAATTCTGGATGTGTAACCACTGTTGATGGAGATAGACCTCACTAAAATGGGACCCAGGCCTGAAGGTAACGTTGCAAAGTTTGGAGCCTGCTTATAATGAATTCCTGAAAGAGAGGAGCAAGTGAATTAAGAACTAAAATATCCCATACTGCCTTGAAGTTCAATACAATCTACAAAACAAAGGCTAGAGGAGGGAAATCATTTTGCATGTTAAATTTCTGTTTGAACAGGAGGAATAAGTTATTAAGGTTGAATTGAAGAGCCTGAGGTATACCAGGATCTCCTCCCACCATGATCATAAGTATACCTCCTTCAACATGCTTAATATTACGGTCATCCATATAATAATTCAATCACCAGAAGTGAAGTTTTCCACCATAAAATCTGGGGGTCATTACATTTATTAGAACACAAAGTTGACAAAATGGTTCAAAATCATGCATATAAGCTGTTCTTTCTCATTATATCAATGATTAAACAGGGTGATCGAATTTCGTGCCCAACATTGTGGCTGAATGAATTTGATAGATGGATCGAATTAGTAGATGGAATACCATAAATGCAGCAAGAATAAACTGAAACGTTAGTCCCTCAATAAACACTGAAACGTTAGTCCCTCAATAAACACTGAAACGTTAGTCCCTCAATAAACACTGAAACGTTAGTCCCTCAATAAACACTGAAAGCGTTAGTCCCTCAATAAACACTGAAGCGTTAGTCCCTCAATAAACACTGAAGCGTTAGTCCTCAATAAACACTGGCGTTAGTCCCTCAATAAACACTGAAGCGTTAGTCCCTCAATAAACACTGAAACGTTAGTCCCTCAATAAACACTGAAACGTTAGTCCCTCAATAAACACTGAAACGTTAGTCCCTCAATAAACACTGAAACGTTAGTCCCTCAATAAACACTGAAACGTTAGTCCCTCAATAAACACTGAAACGTTAGTCCCTCAATAAACACTGAAACGTTAGTCCCTCAACTGTATTAACAAGTTTTAACTCATTATTTTTGCTAAAATCAAACGTTGTTCCTAGGACAACAAATATAGTGTATTTGAATATATTACGAGAAATTATACAATAGTAGCATGAAACCGCTGAGAAGCGACCATGCTTGGGACCACATTGTAGTGTCACATTTGACAGGGTTCTGGTTTATTAAAATTTCACTGTACATTACATTACATTTCAAGTGGATTACAAGGAGAAGGTTTCAAATAGAACCATATCAATTGGATGGATTGTTTTCCGATGTTCTCAACACACCATTGGTTGAATGGACCAATCAAGCGCCTTGAACCTACCCCCCATATAGCTTTGAACGACTGTCATCCTATTGGTTGTAAGCGTTCCTGTTTTATCAGAGCAGATGGCGGTGGCATTACCCATTGTCTCACATGCATCTAAATGCCGGACCAAGTTGTTATCGTACATCATTTTCTACAACAGAAGCAGAGGGCAAAACCATAAACGGAACACCATAAAGACGTACTGATTATATGGCATGGTGTACTGCCTATCACTGAGCAAAAATATGCATATGAAAAGATTTTTGAGAGAGAAAACGAACTGGTTGTCAGCATTTTTCACAAATTGAAGAAACACAATGGGGATTCAGAAACCATGTCAGCCGTGACAAAAAAATACCCGTTGAAAGGGGGATATTCAATGTCACACTTAAGTTTATTTCACTCATATGGTGACAGCCAGTTTGAATGGTGGAAGAAGCCGGAGTACGCGCAGAGAATCACTGCCCGTTGGCAATTAACTGACAAACTTTCACACAGGCTAGCGATGCTCAGACCACTTGCCCATTGGAAGGAAACAGATGGACAATAATGTAGTTCCAGGTGATTTAATATGGAACGTAACCGGTATGTCATCATGTACCGAGGAGCGAGAAAAAATATCTAGGGGTCCCAACCGACCCCCTGATTTATACATTACAGAGGCTACCATCTTGTATTTGGTGGCCATCTTGAATAAAATTAGGTGAGTCCTTATCCGCTTTTGATCAGACAGTTGATGGCGATCATCATGCTAAATTTTGTGCTTTTACCTCTAAGTATAGAATCTTCTTATTATTTTGCCGTACTATAAAGATACAGTTTACAAGAGCCTGCTGTGGGTATACTTACTCGTACAGAATATGCTAAAGACAGGGTAACCGCCAATGGAAGACCTTCAGGGACTGCTACTACCAACACGGTCACACCAATGATAAAATACTTGACAAAGAAAGCTATGTGCGTGGCTGTACCCGCCTCCTCCCACGATTTTTTATCGACAACAAACTCTTGGATGCAGTATCGGACGATGAGAATAAGAACAGTTAAGACCGCAATAGCCGTTCCTGTAAGAACAACAACATGATATCTTGAATCTTCAGATCAAAATACTTCAGCAGAAAGCTACAATAGCTCAATAATATAATCATGACTTAAATTATAGGAATCCAAACAAGACTTGCTGGCAATCTTAAAAACTTGATATCCTATCAATGTTCCCCAACTGAATATGTCGCAAAAGAATCTTACATATTTCAATTCAATTTGGTGTTAAGTCAGCCCATTTCATGAATATTTAATAGGTTATGACAGGTGACTACTATATCTTGTAGTCGGGGAGAAGAACAATCCATACAGCTACCCCATGTTATGGCTCCACACTGTCTAGACCGCGGCGACAGCAAAAGATATTCGACAGTGGTGTGTAAAATTGGTTCACCCAACCAAAAATCCCTCCCTTCGATGTTCCTTTCAAACCATGTTCATGATTTGTGCATACTCTCTTTAATGCAAGACAGTAAGATCCAATAGAGACATATTCAGTATTCATTAACTACTCACTGATGAAATTTTCACAAGTGGTGCCCCAAATCCAGTGATTGAGTAGGATTTAACATCGATTTAAAAAAAAAATTCAATCATATCATGCAGGGCATAGAGCGCCCTCAGTTCAGGCCTTGCTTTTCGTCGAAATTCACGGGTATCCAAACGGATACCCGCAATTTCAGTTTACGGGTATCTACCAGTATCCACTGAAGTGACGAAAAATTGAAGTGTGGAGATTAAAGTGGAATAAACATTTATGTACTCTTTTCATGTTTACTGTTGTTAATAGGATAATTGATTCTCACATCATGTTGTTCCCCACCGCTGTGTAGCCATTCGATTCACTGAGCTGATATTTGACCGTTCAATCAACTGTCAATTTTACTGTGATAGGATGAGTGGATAAACTTTCTCTTGAGCAACCACAATAACATGCAGCATGATTTATGAAATTGTGTCAAGGATTGTCTCATTGAATTAATTTAATTTGGAGCTGTAATTTGGAGTCACTTGAAAATTTTCGATTTAAGGTTATGGACCTTGATTATATTCTCATTATGGACTAAAAATAGCTCTGTCTCTCACTATGAATGTCACGGGTCACCAGCTCAGCTTCCGACTTCATTCATTACGAATGTTTATACTTAAGTGCTGCATATATAGTAATACCATCTTCATGACACCTAGCATATAACTTAAATATGTTGATGAATTGAACAAACACACAATATGAAATTAAAATTGAGTGATGTACATGTAAGTCAAGAAATTACGAACAATTCCAATGAACACACATTTAAGAAGTTCACCACAGCACTAACTTCAGGGATTAGAATGAGTTAATTTCGTGTTTTCGTCGTTCTGTATGAAGACAAAACCATCCTTTACATTATCTGGCCATCCGTTGTAAGCCTGTACAGATATTGTCTTTCCTTTCGACATTTTCAAGCAGATTGGAATCAAGCCCTCTCGTGTCCTCCATGCTTACCGTTTGTAAACATCGACCATAACACGATAGTTTCTGCAATTGCATTCTCCTATGCACGGTTGTTTGTGTAAATGCCCGTAGCTACAGATGATACGACGAAAATCGTCCAGTACAAGAGAATGCACGCAGCTGCCATAATTCGTCGCCCACTTAGACGTCGTAAAAATATGAACTTCCGCCATTTGTAAAGCCTGCGGTCGATGATTTCTAGGTAAACTATCGTTTATTAAAGCCGAATATGGTTTTTTTGATAGACAAAATTTTCCCCAGACATTATTTTATGGGTATCCAAACAGATTCCCGTGAAGCGAATGAACGGGTATCTCCACGAGTATCGGATACCCGGATACCCGTCGAAACGCAAGGCCTGCAGTTCCTATTATCCTGGCTACTGATCAGCCCAGTCATAACAGCACATGGTCACCCATCCAAGTGGCCCTCCTGCTTTAATAGGGCAGCATGGTTTACCATACCATGTTTGTCTGGCACAGGAGGTAGATTAAAGTACCAAACAGATTGGGCTCTCCGAGGATCCATTGTGATCAGTGTCTGTAGAGCCTAATTTTCAAAATTCGAAATTCAAATTTGTTTTGTAGTTTTGGTTGGGTTTTTGTTGGGATTGGGGTTTTGTTGGGGTATGTTTGTTTGGGTCATCGTCGCCGTGTGACCAATAAGGTTAGGTGCGACGTTAAAATTCAAACAACCAACCCATCCAAGTGTGGACAGAGCTCAGCGTTGCTTAACTTCGGTGATCCGACAAGAACCAGTGTGCCCAACGTGATATGCTGTACCTCAAATCGAGTAACAAATAACCCTAGATTTGAAAAGTGTCGAATCTGATTTTAATCAGATTGCCTCATTCTAATGGACTGCTCACTCACCTCCATAACCAATCTGAATGGCCAAACGTGTGAGCTTGGCCTGAAGCACGGATTTTTCCTTTCTTCCTATTTTCTTCTTGATTTCCTCCTTCTTTTCCTCGGTGTCTGGTTTACCATCTTCGATAACTTGGTTAGGTGTGCCCCCAGGGTTGTCTTTACTCGTACTATGAGAATTGCCCGTTCCTTTAAACTGAACGAAGTCGGAATCTACAGGTTGGAGAAAAAAAAATGAAAAAAAAAAATGACCCAAACGTCAACGTATAATTTTGATTAATGCATTTGGTAAATCTTCACCAGATTATTACGAAATCATTGAATTTACGAGACCTACTAAAATTTCATTTCATGCAACATGTATACACAATATTATCCATTTTAGATATACTTTACAAAAGAATGTTTAAACAGAACCATTGAATGTACAATTGTTTAAAAATCAAATTTAGTGCACATGATAATCAGAAGGGACAAAAATTAGAATTACATGTAAATGAATGGCTAAATAATAGAACAAAACTTAGTGCTTAAATATTCGTAAGCATGGTAAGTACACATAGAAATTTGAACATTTAAATTGGCAACCGTTGTCTGGAACCACTCCCAAATGTTATTTGCTGTACATATACCTACATACTAGAAAACTCCCAGGACACAGTATTAAGTGACACAGTACATTAACAACTTGTCAGAGACACTAGACATGGGATGTAGATGCGGGACATAGGACAACCACAGACAGAAGGATAAGACATGAAAACAGCCATCGAAAGATGGGACACCAACATGGGACATGAAAAAGCCGTTAAAAGTAAGACAGAACATTGAATGACCATGAAGGAACATAACAATTGACATGAAAACAGTCACGGATTGATGCAGGAAAAGATTGAACCAATGGCAACTGCAGGACAGTCAGCCATTGGTGACACAAGAGCCACATAGGGCATGTCCAACACCATGGCAACGATCAGCAGTGATACACAGAACACTGCAAGCAGACAACACTACTGATTATTATTATTATTATACGTGTGTAGTTGTTCAGAGATGTTCACAGTGGGTAAGGGGAGAAAACTGGTGAAAAGGGTCTGATATTTTAGTGAATCAGTTAAAATCCATGATAACTTGAAACAAACATGCTACTGTTCACAGATTGGTTTAGGTGTATCATGTCATTGTGACATTAAAACTGAAGAATATATCTGATTGATCTAGTTTCAAGGGTAGGACAACTTCTGAATGTCATAGCACAACCATCTTATACGAAATATGGATCCACAATTTTCTCATCGATGAACCTTGTTTTACCCCCATGACCTAGAAAATTGGTCAAGGTGGCAATAGCATCCTGGGCCAAGACTAGATGCATATGTGGTGTTGAGAAGATAAACCAAGGCAGGATTCATCAAGGAATTGCTAAGTGGATGGAATGACAAAGGCAAATATCAACCATCTGTGGTGAATTTCCCTTTCCCACTTTAAAAAGTTTCTCAAAATTCCATGGATTCACAGAGTGAAGGATTATCACACGACTGCTACATTAAATGTTATGATGCAATTCATAAGCTGTGTAATCCAAAAAACTGGGACAGTCACACATAGTCCAGTATTAGCCATTAGTATCTCGTCACGATCTAGGTCAAGCATCTGAAACACAGAACATCTGCAGGTTCAGTTGACGAAGATCGACACAAAGATGGCGAGGTCATGCTGGATGCAACCAACGATGTGTCCCTATATGCTATGGCAAGCCAACAAGAACAGTCTTACGAACTGCGTTTTGCGACCCAGGCCTCAATACGAGCTTTTCCCGGTTCCAAGCGCCCAATCATACCAATGCTCGATTCACTGTCATCATCTGCAAATGTCATGGATTGTTTTTTGTTCGGAACATTTTTTATTTTTACCTTCCCGTTTTTGTTTGGACTATTTCGTTTAAACTTCAGCACCAAGAATGCAGTTGTACACACATGCTGTCAGTTTTCTATTATATTACATATACAGGCAGACCAAAGATACAAGTCAAGCCAAGTCAAACAGCTAAAATCCTAATTGCCCATGTCAAAATGCTTACCCCAGGGTGGCCTGGAGGGGCATGCTAAATGCTAAAATTGTCATGGTTATCTATTGATAATTCAGAACAGTGGACATTTGACAGCAGGAGTTACTTCCCCTTCTTGCATACAGAGAATATGAGGAATCTGGATGGAGTGAAGTTTCTTTTATCCACGAACATCCAAAGCTGGTGATAACTTCTGCAACGATGATAACATAGCAATTTGAGCATGTAGGGGCAGTAACTCTCTCAGTTTGCATCAAACTGGGCTAATCATAGATACATGTATGTTATCATGTGTTTTCAATTTCGAATGTCTTTCTATTTCAATAGGTCCTTTCTTCACTAAACATGCCCTTGTTTACACACGGACAAGGCAGAATGGGCAGTATGATACCCGAGTGCAAGGCACAGCAGCCAATACAAAACCTCATTAAGACGATAACTTCAAACTCACATGCTCCTTTAAATACATGAATCCAGCATGTAAAGCTGACAGATCACTGATCGATTTTAATTCTGCCACAATGCAAACTACCCCTTTTATGCAGCCTAAAACAATGAGCTTGGAAGTTCAAAGAGAGCAACAATTCAAAGACCCTGTGAAGAATAGATATACACTTGTCGTAAGACTCCAATGTCATAGGCCACAAATTCAGCAAATATTTCTAATTTTACTGATAAGAAAATCCGTTTCTAATTTTACTACCAAGCAAATGTCTGATCCCTAATTTGTACATGAAGTCAAGACCAAGGCATCTTGAAGACCAAATTTGAGAACCAAGTGGTAATTTGGTTGTCTACTCTGGGTTACAATCCAAGGAACCATTTTGAAAACTATCCAGGCCAAGACTCGCAAGGTGCACACTAAATTAAGAGACCTAAAATCTTAAATGCCTCAGATACATGTTAATTTAGTATCAAGACTAAAGCCATCAAGCAAGTGAGTTTATCTCCTACTTGTATAGGATCTAATATTTTCCACTTCAACATGTCCATCCACATAAATGTGTGTTAGTATTGAAACAGAGTTTCAGCATCAGTTAATTCTTAATATTCCATTTGTACTCTTAACAGTCAGTGATTTCTTAATATCGTTTCCAGCCTTAGTAAAATCTGAATATCGTTTTCAGTCTCAGCAAATTCTGAATGCTGGTGACAGTTCAAGTGAAATATGAATACCAATTTCAGCCAGACTAAAATCTGAAAATCGTTTTCACTCTAAATGAATTCTGAATATCGTTTTCAATCTTTGTGAATTCTGAATATCATTTTCAATCTTTGTGAATGCTGAATTCGTTTTCAATCTTGGTGAGTTCTGAATATCATTTTCAATCTTGGTGAATTCTGAATATTGTTTTCAGTCTTAGTGAATCCTGATTATCATTTTCAATCTTAGTAAATCCTGAATATCATTTTCAAACTTAGTGAATTCTGAATATCATTTTCAACCTTAGTGGATCCTGAATATCATTTTCAACCTCAGTAAATTCTGAATATCATTTTCAACCTTAGTGAATTCTGAATATCATTTTCAACCTTAGTGAATTCTGAATATTGTTTTCAACCTAAGTGAATTCTGAATATCGTTCTCAACCGTAGTAAATTCTAAATATCGTTTTCAACCTTAGTAAATTCTGAATATCGTTTTCAACCTTAGTAAATTCTGAATATCATTTTCAACCTTAGTAAATTCCGAATATCATTTTCAACCTCAGTAAATTCTGAATATCATTTTCAACCTTAGTGAATTCTGAATATCATTTTCAACCTTAGTGGATCCTGGAAAACGTTTCGAACCTCAGTGAATCCTAAATAATGTTTTCAACCTCAGTGAATCCTGAATATTGTTTTCAACCTCAGTGAATTCTGAACATCGTTCTCAACCTTTAATTCTGAATATCGTTTTTTATCATCTTACAAGGTTTCAGTTGTAGTCAATTCTGAATTCCCTAATTCTGAATACTCTGTTTCATTGTTGGTGAGTGTACTATATACTATTTTTGTCACTATACTACATGTATATGTAGAGGCAAATTAAAAGAATGTTGAGTGTACTGATCTAACTACATATAGCACAAGATAATGAATGATGAGTGATGCAAAATGTAACGAGGCAAAAGAGTGATAACTGTTGGTCTAAATGCGTTATTGAGTACATTAAACATCTAACAGCACAAGTGAAGATGATGACAAACAAAAACGGCTGGACAGACAGACACAGACAAAGATAGACAGGCGAAAAGATTCACAGACGGCTACTATAGATACAATTAGACAACAGTGCAATCCACTTCACTGATCAACATGGTCAGAAATAATGCACCAAAAAGCAACTTGGTATACAAGGCAGGAGTTCGGAGAACGAAGCCATCATTTATAGGAAATTTTAAACCTTCACATTTTTAGAGATTAGTCCTTCCACCATTGATGTAATGTAATCTTTCCATACAAAGAATTCGACAGGCAAAATAAGAAAATAAGGCAAAAGAGACGGAGAAAACAAAAGCAGATATGTGATAGTGATACGAAGGATAGCTTAGAAAGGATGCTAATGGGGCATTTACACTTAATTCAAGTTAATCCCTCGACAAATGCTGTATGGCCTCGATGGCAGTGGGTGGTGCATCAACACTTGACTGGCAAATGAGCTCCGGCACATCAATCGGGGTGCTTCGCTATCTCTTTACCCCAGATTTATAATTAATCTATATTTTTAATCGACGAGAACTGGTATATATATTTTTTCGACCTCATATTGTCAAAAGTATCATGAATATAAGCTTATTGGTCCTTTCTTGGAATAGTAGGACCATTTGATCCATTTTATATTTACACCAGTTATCAGAAGTTGAAAAACCCTCTTCAGGTTATAAACAGAGGGGAGAGATCATGAGAACGAACCGGAGTTCACACAGTGGCACACCTGCTGTGCACCTGTTGCTGCCACCAGGGCAAGACAACTATGGCCAAGGGTTAATCTGGATGGGGAAAACTGAATGACACACAGCGATCGTTTTCTTGTCAGCATCTTTACTCAGCGAGTGAAAGGAGAAATACAAGAAAATCCTTTATTATTGAATTGAAACAATTTTTCTGTTTTTCTGACCCAAATTAATCATTCAGATCACAACCTTGATATTACCCTCAAGTGACATCTGAAAGACATCTTTCTATTTTTCAGTTAGCAACTCATGAATGTGAATTGCCATATTTTTGTGCATTAAGAACCACTTAATTCCTCTTGTAACAAACTGCAATGCAATTCAATATACATGTATTTTCTGCTTCTCCTCTCACTTTGAACAGACATTAATGGAAGCCCAGAAGAGTTCTCCCCCTTGACGGTGGGAGACCTCTGCACCATTTGACGGCACACACATGCAGAGGTAGAATAACAAAGGGGGTCTATCACGTACCCACCACTTTTGCATTATCTTCGCTAGACAGCACTAGCAAAATGAAGAGATAACAAGAAAATTATAACAAAACTGACAAGCAGTGAATGGGCAATCAGCCTGAAATACATGTATATACAAAAAGTTACAAATGCTTCTTCAAACCTATTCATATTCTACAATTCAAGATTGGGCTTGTCCATTTTACAAGTTTTCAAATAGGCATCATGGGAAGGAAAAGATTTAAGATTTGAGATTTTAAAGAAATCTCTTTTGTAGTTGATTTCTCGACCATCATGGCCAGGTCATGATTTTTCTACTTTAGGAAATACATAATATCGTACAAGGGTTTGGTGAATGTTTTGGTCGATCTTCCATGCAAGTTTCAGGAGTTCAGTCCTCCATATTACCAAAACGTCTTATGTCTAGACTATACCTGTTGTATCCAGGCAGACTATTGTTCTCTTCTGTCTGGTGACACTTGCATGAAAGATTGTAAAATGTATCACTTGAGCAATTTTCTATTCACATTTGCCATTTGAATACTTAATTGTAAAAGGCAAACCCCTTTAAAATGCATTTTCACAGCAGTTTGTTTCTTTACATGTTGTACACCAAATTGCTTTCTGTGAGTAACTACTAGACAATCTGGAGCAGAACTCTTCACTGCACGATAGCTCATGCAAAGTTTCATCACTAAGTATAAAGAAACAAAGAAAAAAACGAACACATATATAGAAAAATATCTGTACCGATCAACACGTACAGAACATATGCAGCTAATTATAACAAATTATTCTATGCAAAAATTTCTAAACAGTTTACGAGATCGACATCGCTTTGTCATATGGAACAACACAGCTTTGTTTTAGGGTAAGTGCTCTAAAAATTCAATCATCACCATAACCTTGAGGCCAACTTTGATCGGATGAATTTGATCATAATAAAATATTGGAGAAATTGAATTATGTTTCCGAACATCAGCGGATTTGGAAAAAATTCATCAACTTTCGGTTCCAATAAATGTGGTCATCCAGTTTTTTTTTCTGCGCTAAGATAACACGTCCTGTGATTGAATTAACAGAGCAGTTACGATACCAGTACCGATGTTACTTCCACTGCGATACTTTGATGAAATTACAGAATTCTCTCCCTTTATCCAGTCCGGTGTGGTCCCCCCACCCACCCCCGAGATGCATTTTACTGGACTCCTATTACTTTTATGATTTCCGATTGCATGTTCTAAGATGAGAAAAATCTGAATGTTCAGAAATACAAGCCCGCAGCAGCTGAAAGTAAGACGGATTTTCTAGAATCTAGATTACAACAAAATGAGATAGGTAAATTCATGCACTGTGTTCAACCAATTTGGGCTATTACTTTATTAACTTTCCATTTTTACAGGAATGCAGCCAATGGATAGAATGAACAGGGTTAATCAATTTAGAGTTATTAATTAAGCAGATTCACAGATATAATTAGGGAAAAGGTCACAAATCAGGAAATTATCTCGGACTCGACATATTAGTTAACTTCGAGAGAAGGTAGGATTTCTTCAAGAACTAAGTTGAAAGTTGTTTGACTAGATCAACACAGGATTCATACACCTGCAATCAAATTTCCAGACCATTTCAGTCCCTAAATTCTTTTAACACATCACAAATTTTATCTCCTAAATGTTCCGATTCCACTTTATGACTTAAAAATACTCTTTCAAACGAAAATAAAATTATTTGTGTTACAATTTCATAAAAAAGTTCTTAGTTTTTATTTTCACACATTAGTTCTTTTGTCGAAAAGATCTTTGTCTTTAGCAAATGTCCAGGCTTTTCCAGGCCGTTTGAGCAAAACTGTTGATTTTCAATGCCATTGAAAAAATTCATTTCATTTTCAATGCATTTCCAGTTCTTAGTTCTAACAAATTTCTATTACCTTTCAATATAGAAAATGGAAGGGGTTCCAAGTTCTAACAACTTAGGGGAACCCCCTCCATGACGTGGTTAGTAGTCACTGAAGTGTGCACAAGTGAATTAGTTTGGGTGGGAGAGGTATCTCTACAGGAAGTACGTACTTTCCAGTGTGACAGAATTAAGCTTCATTTTGCATAATTCCTGCAATAAATCTCCACATTACTATTCAGGGACACTATTACTATTCTCGCCGTCACAAATCTCGTCATCACACATATAACCGGTAGCTGCATATGAAGAGCAAATTATCTATTTGAATTACCATGTAGAGGTGAGTGAATTTGGGTAGTGTTCGAAAGAGATCTAAAAATCTTAGCATCTCACTGAATGTAGTAATCCTTATTCACGGTTATCAGTCTGTTATTTTTTCTGTTTTTTTTTTATCAACACAGTGCATGAACCACCAGACATTTTATGGACAGAAAGATGAACAGACAGACAAAACCTGCAATATCTGTCTGATAACCACCTACTAAAGGGAGGTAAGTCATGTGCTCAAAATGCACAAACAGCAAATACAACCCACAACCATACATGTATATTGATATTCATAGGGTTTTAACATGAACAATCCATGCAAAGGGTTGGTCAAACAATCGATGCTCCTTGGGTCATACATCAACATTCACAAACAGTTTGCATGTCTTGCACATGCATTCATCAAGATTCAAAAGGATATACACACACATACGCACAGAAGCATAAACCCCCAGAACATTCCCTGCCCCCCCTCCCCCCCAAAATAAAATAATGTTAAAAATGTAACCTTTTTAGTAATGATTGGTGTTGAAAAAAAAAAAAAAAAATATCTTCTATTCCATTGCTAATCATGCTCACAAGAATCTTAAAATTTCAGGTCACTTGCCTTAAACCTCTACTGCATGAAAAGTCATACTTTACTCTAATGTGAGAGGTGATTACAGCAGATTGTTTTTAAGTTATCCAGGTATAACAATGATCTGATGCAGAATTTACAGAATTTTCTACTCCCCACAAGACCACACCCATTTCATTTACATTCGCGTGTTTCTTCATTTGCGCAAGAACAAAGCAAGCTCAAATTTAGTCGTTTGAATTTGATGATCAGCTCTTCCGAAATGAGATAAGCTTTAGAAATGGTAAATTTACTTCTTCTTAATGTCAGTATGTCATTACAGAATGTAATATCCCATAAAAAAGAGACAGATACAGATACAAGCCTACTGCTGGTCAAGAGGGATCATTGAGTTCTGACTCCATATTGACTTCAGTTGAGCAGGTTGAGGGGCTGGCAAAAGTGTTTATCTCCGAAAGAATATTTTAATTAGAAAATCAAGTTCACGATAATACAACCGAAGTTTAAAAACAAAAAAAATCAAATTAAAATTTGAAAGAAAACAAAAAACTTATATGAAGTTGACAAGAAAAATGAATTGAAAACTTAATCAGGCCTTTCCACATTAACAACCAGTCACACCTCACTGAACAGCAGTCCAGGTACAGCATAGTTTGTGGTGGCTATCTCCGGGTCGTTATTATCCCTTATGTCCTGATCATCATAACTCTCGTGGCAACTAGCTTCTTTCGAGCTTGAAGTTGCTCATCAAACATATTGATCCATTCTTCAAATAGCAGAGTAGCATGAAGCATATTGACTACATGTGTGCCAGTTGTCACAAAAAACAAGTTTTTCTCCGTATATAAACGTAGGGATGAATACGACTAAAACGACCCAGAAAACGCCATGAGGAACCATGCAGTAGCTAGACTGTGGTTCAGACGGACATGTCTATTGTTATTAAGTTAATGCGCGGAGCCCTGATTATGGAAATACTCTACTGGTCTTATCCAACATTATGATAGAGATCTTCAGAGGACCTGAAGCCGTGTCATAATGTAAAGATAAGACAGTATAATAAGCTGGTATATGTGTACATGGATTAAACAGGCAGTGAACTTACATGGAACGGTTTGTCCCCCTGGGGCTGGTTGATCTCCTGAGCAGGCAGAGAAAAGGGAAGATATGGCAGCAAGACAATGATGCAGTTATGGTCATAACAGAGAGAGAGAGCCAGCCTTGACACAACTATCCACTGTGTCCATTTCTTATTGACGCGAACACCATCATTGACACGAATACCAGCCATGTTCCAAAAATAACCGTGCCAATTTCTGATAAGCACAACTGTGTCTATTTCTCATTGACTCAAATGGATCCTATCCATTTATTACTCAAGTCATATTAGACTGTGTCCAATTCAAATATTAGACTTGTGTCCAATTTTTATTGACATCACTGATTGATTATTCCCCATGACCATAAACTATATACATGTAGTTTCCACTGACATAAATTTTTTATTGACACAATCATTGTGTCCTTTTCTCATCAGCTGGACTAATGGCTGTGTCCCTTCATCATCAAAAGGTGTCCATTTATTGTTTTATCATTGACTACTGGATGTGCCCATTTATCATTAACAGGTGTTCTTTTATCATCAGCAGGACTACTGGATGTGTCCATTTCTCATCAACAGAACTACTGGCAATGTCCATTTATCATCAATTGACACAACTGAAAAAAAAATTTCCTAGAAATGTTATTTTTGTGGATAACTTCTCAAAGCAGAATCATCTGACGCTTTGCGGGAGTTTCTAATATTCCAAAATCAAACATAACTTTATCCAACAGAAATGAACACAAAAGAAAAGCATCAAGGATGGCTCTCCAATGGCTTACTACCACAAAACCACAAACAGGTGCAATCAAGTGATCACCAAATCAGTCATCAATAAAATAGGTCATCCACATTCGCAAAATACAGCATTCTCTAACACCACAAAGGATAGCCAGTTTCCTTACAGGTATTGTGCTTCTTCAATATGTTGAGGCAGACTGCAGATTGAAATCAGCTCTGATGTAAAGTTAGCTTCAAAGAAATGTGAAGCGCAAAATAGGATTTATTAAATGTCTAAAGCCAAATTAAACATTTACAGTAGATTTTATTGGAGGAATATTGGCAGAGAAATCGAGGGAACTAAGAGTAAAGTCGAGGAAAGTTTTATTTGAGCGCACACTGATAAATGGTTAAGAATCCAGGGTTAGTGATGAACGGATTAATCGTAAATGTGTCTCAGGTGAAATTATTTCAACAAACAGCTAGGCAGAATTATAGATCTGTTACTACGGCAAAGATTGAGTAAAGTTCAATAATATTAAATTTGGCTGTTTCCTCCCATAACAATATACTAGAGAAACGACGTTTTCCGTATCTGTTATCATCTTTGAATAATCGAGGGTTCGTATAATAATTTGAAGTCAGCTGAAGTCAACTGGAAATTTCTCCTGATGATACGGGAGGTTGTTGGCTATTTGTTGGAATATCATTACTGATATAACAATTTTGATCTCTTTTTTTCACCAGTTTCAGTTTCTGTTTTAACTTGTTTGATCATTGTTAATGGTACAGAAATGTCTTGATTTTTGCAAATGGTTGCATAATTTGAGAGAACCCTTCCAAAGGAAAATCAATGATCAAAGATAATATCGAAACCTCATTTTAAACTCTCGAACTATACTCCAAACAAATAAATATAGAAATTGGGGCAAAGATCTATGTTATGTAATTTTAATTTTTATTTCTTATAAAATTGTTATTGTACTACATGTAAGATGTATTGCTGTGATTGAGAGTAACATTGAATTCTATCTACAAATTACAATACTGGATATTTCATTCCGCCCCTAATGAAATAGTGAAGGTTGCAAAGAAAAACTTCATGCAATAAATCAAATTTGCACCATCCATGCAAAGGAACTCAAATGCACTGTTCCATTTACAGAAGGTTTACCCATGCAAATCAGAATGCAAAACAAAATTATATCTGAAACTGAATTCAATTATTATAAGGTAACAAAATAAATCTTAATACATGAACATTTGACTGAACAGAATAATTAAGGTTAATCATAACTCTAATAAGATTTCGGTGCATAAGGAATGAGCAAAAATGTCACAACGGAATCTCTATAACACGCGAAACTATGAGATGACAACTGCTTGTACGAATCATGTGATATTTGAAGAAATCTCCTCTCTCAGTCCGGCAAAATAAGGTGGTGTAGCAGTCTGGCACATGTGCATACACTGTTAATCACTGGATGTTTCATTCTGAGGGTTGCAGGATCACCTTAACAACATTGGTGTATGTGCTTTCTTATCACAGCGTTATTTTGCAAACCCTCGGATAGTAATAGAATTCTCATGATCAATTTAATCCACACGGAATGCCGCAATCTTAATAAATATTCAAAAAATTCTTTCTCTACCTAGAAGTTGTATCAATAGCATGATATGTCGCATAATTCTTGAATATTTGTCATTTCAAATAATTTTGACAAAGTATTTTTTGATTCAATCATATGGACATGATATATGTTTTAGGTTCTCTTCAAAGATCACATGAAACTCAACTCGGAGATTGAAGCAGAATTAATATCTTGATGCACGGAGGAATCTGGTCACGATTGTTTTTTTAACATGGTTATCTCTCTTGCCAAACAGTTTATATTTATTTCTTGACTGTCTGGTTTGCACAGCAATATCTGGTCACAATTGTTTATCAAAGTTATCACCGTTGCTTTTGAAACAGTTTGTAAACAAAACTGACATGGTAGAATTCAAAACAAAAAGACCAATGGAAGGAACAGAGTTATTTAGCAGTTCAACTACAAAACAAGCAATGCTATAAACGGATGTAAAGACGGGATTATCATGAAAATTTCACGATTTGTGGAATTGCGACTACGATGGAGTCCGTAAATACAGTATTCTAACAGTTAATTTCAGCATTATTGGTCATCCAATAGTCATCTGCTTGTGAAGGGAGATAATCTAGAAGGTCAGATTATTGTACCGCACCCTGCATCAGATTACTGAGATGAATCCCAATTATAGGATCCCACGGACTTGTTTTTGAGGACGGTACATATAACCCAACTCACTCAGGTTACCTCCCTTGACCAGTAGCATGGATGCCCATTTCTCTGAGCTGGTACTTATCATCCAGGCTATCAGTCTTAATACAAACTCTAAGCATCGTCATATAAATAGCCTTGACGACGTCGTCAGGGGCAGCCATACTCTACCTGCAGCTTCTGGGTCGTTTTCTCCTTTCTTTTTCTTCTTCTTTTTCTTTTCTTCGTCCAGCTGTGAGGCGCCGAGCAGAGCAAAAATAATACCCGTCTGAGAGTTGATCCCCACCGCCACAACCAGCATCTTACCACTGCCTTCCATAACATGAGTTCCTGAATACACACAAAAATACATATTACGTGACAAGCAACTTCCATATTTGGGTTACTGAATGCACACAGAAATACATTATTTTCAAGCAACTTTTATAAATGCATACATGAAAATACACCTTTATATTTGACCCGCATCTTATATAACATGGGTTCGTAACTGTACATCAATATACTTCTTGACCGGCATCTTCGACAATATGGGCTCCAACAGGACACCAAACCCCAATTTTCATAAACAGAGAATATTGCAGGCTTGCACTTGAATATCACAAAATAATTTTTGAGTGACAGACAGGAGGATGACCCAAAAGAGCCAAGTATGACTTAACGTCACTTTTAACTATCTTTCACTCGTATCATGATGTTTGGGTCCTACTACTTTTCGCACACACAAGTGGGATCCTTTCTCCTTTACACCTAAAGAGCTGATGTGTTAATATGCTGATGTGCAGTCATGTTCCAAATCAACGTAGTTCCACCTTCCATCAGGTCTTTCGACACATTGAAAAGAGGAATGGGGGGCTGATGGCGAGAATTATTGAATAGAGGGCGAGAGCGAGAATTCAATTTCAAGTGGATTTCTCAATGAACTCACAACAACAATATGGTACCAAATTCAACATGTGACAAACCTTAGAGAAGAGTCGAGCGAGTGTGGACTTACCTGAGAGTAACATAGGATCGAACACTTCTCCTTTCTTGACATGATCCGACTCACCGGTAAGGGAGCTCTCATCTACTTTGAGGTCATTACTCTGTATAATGATGCCATCTGCTGGCAATAAATCACCTGAACAACAACAACAGACATAAGTACAGTTTGACACACGATATAATTATGTGTAATCATGATACATGGGACTCAGTCTTAAAATTCAACCCATTTTAGGGTTGCAATTTATTGAGGGGTGGCAGAGTTATACCAACATTGCAGACTACACATAAATTTCAACTTTCTGCCAAGATATATTGGATACATAAGCTCGGATGCAATATATGAGGGTCGGGCAGGGGTTATAGTTTTGGAGATAGGGGGTCAGGCTTGGTGCCCGGGGGTGGCGACATACTCCCAGAGGTAGATTAAGCTTCTGGAATATATGAAGGTATGGGGTCGGGCAAGGCTTAGTTTAGGAGAGGGTGGGGCTCGATGCCCCAGGTGTGGGCATATGTTCTCGAAGTATATTGCACGCTGAGAAGGTAGTTGATACAAAAGCTCAAATGCAATATAAGGGTTAGCTTTGGAGATGGAGGGTGGGGCTTGGTGCCCCGGGTGTGGGGTCATGTTCGTGTGGGTAGTAGATGGGTTGAATAAGTGTAGCATGGTGTAAATTCCAGGAATATATGAGGGCAGAGAGTCGGGCGAGGCTTAGTTTAGGAGATAGGGGGTGGGACTCTGTGCCCTGAGGGTGGGGACATGCACTCAAGGGTAGTGGATCGGTTGAATAAGTGTACTCAGTAGCATGCCTTAAGGTTCTGGAATATATGAGGGTAGGGGGTCAGGCGAGGCTTAGTTTAGGAGATAGAGGATTGGTGCCCTGGGGGTGGGGAGATGGTACTGAGGTTAGTGGATGGGTTGAATAAGTGCAGCATGGTTTAAGCTCCAGGATTATATGAAGGTAGAGTGAGGCCGAGAAGCTGAGAAGACAAAAAACTTCCAACAACTTTTTCGAACAGGTACAGTTACCCAGACATCCACAGACCTCATTTAAATCCAAATATCGAGCTTTCCGCAGCTAAAGCGACAGGCTCGATAAAAACATGTAATAAATTGAATATCTATGAATAAAGATTTCAAATACAAAATTGTCAGTTTCATGTCAACATATAATGACACATGTCAACTTTGGATAGAAAATATTTAAATCATAAAGCTTGCAGGCCCAGTTCCACAGAGAAAGGCAAACAAAACCTGGAAGCCGTGTTGGGATGGGGTTATTTGCTACCACATTTTTTACATCAAACATATCTATCCTGTACAGTTATTCTATCCTGTTCTGAAAACTTTACTTACCATATTTAACTTGACATATATCCCCCGTTACTAATTCTCCTACTGGAATCTGAAGCACCTCACTACCTCGAATCGTAGCAAACTTGTGTTCGTGCTCAATCTTGTTTTGCAAACCACGGAACTGTTTTTCTTTCCTCCAATCATTGAAAGCAGTTACTAGTACAACAACAATAACAGCTATTAAAATGGCTACCCCTTCAATCCAGCCGGCTTGGCTTTCTGATTCATCTACAGCTACACCCTCTGCAGCTGGAAAATCAAACAAGAGAGACGATATCAGGCCCAAACCAATATACATTGAAAGTCATTTTTACCAAAATCAAGTTGAATACATGCTAGTAATCATTGGTTAAAAGTATTTCCCCATGGTAAAACATAGTCCAAATTGTCGCACAGACCAGCTCTCCCTGATGATAAACGAGTATTGTATTGTAAAATTAAAATGTATGAACCAGAAACTTAAGCAAAGAGGCCAAACATTGAGTCACTCGTCAGTACACAAAGTCATCCATCCTTGCAAATTTATTATATCGAGAAAACCCCATTTACACCTTGGTCCCAACACCATGAATAACAATACATGTAGTTTTCTCCACCAGAAAACTGAACAAGCAATCGTAATTAAGTGAACGGTTAAAACAAACAAGCAGAACTGCTGCATTGCTTGTCAGGGCAGGACACTAAGGATATAATAGTCTTGTCAGGGCAGGACACTAAGGATATAATAGTCTAACAACAAGGCTATATATATGTGTGTATTTCAAGGATTAGCAGTCTACAGATCAGTTTTAAGGGGAGTGATCCCTCTTGCTCCCCATCATTCTACTATATTTTTTTTCTCTTCAGGAGAGCTTTTGATCACTCTCCCGCCAATGCAATGTAAAGTGATATAGGAGGGAGCGATTAGTTTCGTGATCCAAAATGCAGATTTGACAAACATGACGGACATGTATTAGGTTCATTCATTCCAGCAGAGATTTGTGGAGCTGCTCTCTGACTATTGGTGGGAATGAGCAACACAATCCGATGTAGGCACGACAATGCCACGCTCTCAATCCATTTACCTGAAACTGAGAATTGTTATGGAGATTGGCCTTCCATTGATTTCCAATAATTGAATACTGGGAAAATCGTCTGCCTCTATCGCCCGTTGGTCTGGGGAGGCCGAAACATTCCTGTCTTGTAGCTTACACGGTCATTCAGATGAAGGTGCAGAGTGTAATTCCGACATGGATCAATCGAGATTGGAGGGTGGTTTCGTTGTAAAGCCAGAGGGAGAAATAGCAGAGCATTTCATGCGACTAACTGAATTCTCTCCTGCATGGAGTCTTTAGGTGCTGTGGTAAATATTATAATCGCAGATAAAGCGATTAATGAAGGGGGTGAGGATCAGTGATGGGAACTGAATCGTCGTTGCGATTTAATTGCTCTGCATGGGTATGCCAGGTGTACCGAAATGTGTCTATCAGAATCTCATTAGGGTTTTTTTCTTTAATCTGGTCAATGATTTGTCCAGAGAAACAAGCGAGATCAAATCATGTATAGTGCTTTGATTGAACTGCGTTCTTCCTGCATCCACTAGGGGTGGGAGAGGAGGTCTCTAATGTCGGTCAAATCTCCATTGCCTGCCATACTAACATGTAAATCACTCTCCTAGTTTGCAAGAACGATTGTGAATAAGAGAGAGATCTCTCTGAATGCAAGACATACATGTAATCCACCCCAAAAATTTATTTTTCTGACATGGAGCTACATATAACTATATAGCCCTATGTATGAAAAGATTTGAAAATGACTTTCATTGCGAGTTGGTATTCAACAAAATAAGTTTGCCAAGGTGATGAAGGAGGCCAATTTCAAAGTTCCCACTTCGAACCTGCCTTGATTTATCTGACCACCTTCAGTGTTCAAAATCCTAGGTGTAAATTTCACCTACGAATGAGAGACGAACCAATCAGAACCTACACACCGATTGTGTGTGGAGTGACAGCATCCTCAAGTAGCGGCGTCATTCCTTCTAATACGGTGGCAAATCTATAGGTCAGCCAATCAATAATGCTCTTTTACGACAAATTTCGAAATTCAAATGGTTTCAAGGTCAGTGACATCTTGTGTTTATTTGTACATGTTATAATGTCGTTGAACATTGAAGGGTGCCAGATATATCAAGGGAAGTTCGAAGTGGGAACATAGGAATTAACTTGATAAAATGAAGATGTGAAAAGGCATGGTTTTCGTCTCTTCTCCTTCCATTGTTGGACTGAGAGGGCAGAGGTGAACTAGACAGTGATTCGAAGTATTTAAGAGTTTGAATAGTGTAAACCAATGGATATAACGGTCATTCAGTATCTCAGATGAATTCCAAAAAAAAAAAGAGCTGTGTGTTAGGCAGAAGAATAATCATAGTTCACTAGACGATAATTATTTATTGTATGTTGCAATACGAAACTGCACATCTGAAAACCCCTCGGCTCTGGGCGCCAGCCATTCATAATGTATTCAATTTGAACGAAGATGTCAGAAACACCAAGCAGTCAAGTAACAAATATACAGATTATCAAAAATTTTGCAATTAGAAATGGTCCCTAAGGTTTCCATCAAATCAGAGAAACCGGTATTCATTACATAAATCTCTTGATGCATCGATGATGTATACCAAATTTTTCATTGAGCAGTTGAAATGTATCAGAGGTAGAGATCATTAATGATTTTGCATAAATTAAAGATGGCCGCCCATCCTTCCCGCCACTCAGAGGAACTGATGTGGTTAATCATTAATGCAAGTCTCTTCATACATCGATGCTGTAAACCATGTTTCCTATAGAACACTTAAATGGTATCAGAGATAAACATCATTAAAGATTTTGCAAAAATTAAAGATGGCTGCCAAGATTTCCGCCCAATCAGAGAAACCAGATCGGTCATTCATTTTAAGTCTCTTGATGCATCGATGATGTATACCAAATTTTACATCGAACACTTCAACGGTATCAGAGACAGAGATCATTAACGATTTTGCATAAATTAAAGATGGCCGCCCATCCTTCCCACCAGGCAGAGGAATTGATGTGGTTATTCATTGCAAGTTTCTTGATACATCGATGCTGTATACCAAGTTTCGTATAGAACACTGATATGGTATCCGAGATATACATCATTAAAGATTTTGCAAAAATTAAAGATGGCCACCAAAGTTTCCACCCAATCAGAGAAAGCAGCACTGTCATTTATCGAAAGTCTCTTGGTGCATCGATGATGTATACCAAATTTTACATCGAAAATTTGGACGGTGCCGGTATCAGAGATAGAGATCATTAATGATTTTGCATAAATTAAAGATGGCCGCCAAGGTTTTCGGTCAATCAGGTCCCAATTCAAAGTATCTGGATGTATCGATGATGTATACCAACTTTCATATAAAACAATTGAATGGTAACAGAGGTATGTATCATTATCGATTTCGCATAAATTAAAGATGGCCTCCAGGGTTTCCAGCTAAACAGAAATGCCGGTTTGGTAATTCATTGAAAGTTGCTTGATGTATCGATGATGTATACCAACTTTTGTATTGAACAGCTGAATGGTTTCCGAGATATGGATCATTATCCATTTTGCATAAAATTAAAGATGGCCGCCAAGGTTTCCACCCAATCAGGTCCCAATTC
Source organism: Hanleya hanleyi (assembly GCA_036873755.1). Lineage (NCBI taxonomy): Eukaryota > Metazoa > Mollusca > Polyplacophora > Lepidopleurida > Hanleyidae > Hanleya > Hanleya hanleyi. The sequence continues at coordinate 27,202 of JAVTVY010015816.1, read as the reverse complement.
AATAGGCTTCTGGTCCTTGACTAGGTAAATAAGCATACCAAATTTGGAATTCATCAGTGGAACCGTTTCCGGCTATCTCGTTCACGTACGGACAGACGGACGTACAAGACGACGACAATACCCCATGGCCAAAATTGACCGAGGGGTAAAAAGCATGGTACCAACAAAAAGCTAGTGATTTATCTACATTTAAAGCACACCTGTGACGTCACTCTATTGTCCTAACACTCCATTATTTGTAAGGAATGGAGAGTTGCTTGAACATTGCTTTCTACGAAATGGAGAGTTCAGGTAGCTAGAGCCTGTACCAGTTTCAAGAGGAGCATACGCAATAGAATATCCAGTACATTACTAATGTTGAGATAACGCATGTATACGACATAAGATTACTAAGCTATGAGGAAATTAGTGTAATATGAGCGAACCCTACGACTCGTGTTCCTCTATGATAGTATGCTTGTAAAACGCTTATATACATGGCAGATAAACAGGCCACTTTAGTGATGGGATGAGTGATTTGCATATGACGAGTTGCGAGTTCAAACGGGAGTTGCCTCCCATACCGTCTATGGGTTTAAACGTGTTTACCGACGTGTTCTACTTAAAGGGCTGAAACCTGATGACATTTTGCACCACTTCTATCCTGTGACAGGGATTCATACACGTCAGTTTTACGTACCGAATTTAGGTTCGTAGATTGAGTTTTAAAACTCAATTTTTCAGTTCAAAACTCAATTTTTTTTAGTAAAAAATCAATAGTTTTCAAAAAAATATTTATACTCAATTTGTGTGTTGGAAACTGAATTTTCAGGCTTCGGAAACTGAATTTTCAAGCTTCGTAAATTCGAAATTTCAATACCCGGTTGTCGGGAAATCGTCTCATGGTCGCGGAAGCACATGTGAATCTGTCGGCAGCAACAACAACGTCAAATGTAAACACCGTCAACTGCTCTGAATTTACCTCGGGCGACTTAGTCTGTTAACGGGATATATTCATTCGAGACTGGTTTATCCGAGGTAATTTTAGTTACATCGACGTATATTTCCGTGAAAGAATTCCGAATACTTACTAACCGTAATTTCACTCGAACAATCGACGAATCGCCATTTTTGTTTGGTTTCGTTTTCGTTCCTTCCAAGTTCCAACGCAGGGAGATACAAACGAAACTGAATAAACACACGTTGTTTTCGTAGAATGCCAATCGTAAGTATTTCTTCGTGTATTCTGTGTGGTCGGTCTTGAGAAAATAGTAATACTGTATCATTTTCACTTTGGTTTGATCAAACTTAAGTTGACACGACCGTACAGCGTGCGTTTTGAGCACAAGAGAAGGGGAGTGAACTCTTCCTGCCGCGACATAGACGGTCGCTTTGCAAGCGTTTTTGAAGTGTTTCGTTTTTTTGTTAACAATATTCTATGAAAACAATATGATCATCAAGACTCCTATTATTTGTGGAATCCAATACAATCACAGTGTAACTATTTTATAAACCAGTATGATTTTGTTTTTCATCGTTTCTTGCTGACAACATAATGATGGAAATGAGCAAACACAAAAGATTAAAAATACATGAATTCAAAGATGATAGCATTTACCCTGGTTTGTGAAAAAAATATATACTCAACTTCGGGGGGAAAAAATGACCCTGGTTTGTAAAAAATTTATATACTCAATTTTAGGTGAAAAAAGGGCGATAAATTTTATTTTAACTCAATTTGACTGTAAAAACTAGAGCATAGTCTGAGGGATGCACACATTTGATCAAAATGATCAGTAAGGCTGCTTACAAGATACCCCCCGTAAGGGCATAGATACATGGGGGTGGTTAACGTTTCACGAGTAAGCTGAATGGGATTGTGGCAGTGGAAATCATCAGTAAGCATGCTTACAAGATACCCCCCGGATGCACATTTGATAGGAATTGACGAGTATTTGTAGAGGAATATAAGTATACATGTTATGAGTGGCGGCACAGTATGTAACTAGTTGACAATGAGACCTCGCTCGGTTAACGGATTGTTTATGCATGTGTCGTGACGATACTCAGATGAGTTTAATGGATTGTTCAGAAAATTGATGTTAATAATGATTGTTGAGAATGGGGTTATGCAGGCATATTGTGTTTTACCTAACTGTTGTTACCACTAGAACCGTGTAGACTTGAAATGGGCTGTTGCAACAGATAGGCGAATTACTGTCATCTGGATAACCATATTGAAGAGGAAAAGGAAGTAAATGGGAAGTGAAATATTAAACTTACTACCTGTAGACGCATATGCAACATCCTGAGCTAGGTCTCATGGTATGGCAGCTACATACAAAATTTGAGAAGAATCTAATCAGCCGTTGTCAAGTTATGCTCCAGAAATGGAATGTTACAGACCAACCGAGAAAATTCTGCCCATAGGTAGCGCCACCTGTAGACGCACATGCGCCAAACGCAATCACAAGCAAGGTCTCATGGTAAGGTAGCTACATACCAAGTCTGAGAGAAATCCAATTAACTGTTGTCAAGTTATGCTCCGGAAACGAAATGTTACGGACCGACAAGAAAAAGTTTTGACCCTAGGTGGCGCCACCTGTAGATGCACATGCGCCAAACGCAATCCCAAGCGAGGTCTCATGGTAAGGTAGCTACATACCAAATTTGAGAGGAATCCAAGTAGCGGTTGTCAAGTTATGCTCCGGAAACGAAATGTTACGGAATGACCCTAGGTGGCGCCACCTGTAGACGCACATGCGCCAAACGCAATCCCAAGCGAGGTCTCATGGTATGGCAGCTGCATACCAAATTTGAAAGGAATCCAAGTAGCGGTTGTCAAGTTATGCTCCGGAAACGAAATGTTACGGACTGACATGAGAAACTTTTGACCATAGGTGGCGCCACCTGTAGACGCACATGCGCCAAACGCAATCCCAAGCGAGGTCTCATGGTAAGGTAGCTACATACCAAATTTGAGAGGAATCCAAGTAGCGGTTGTCAAGTTATGCTCCGGAAACGAAATGTTACGGAATGACCCTAGGTGGCGCCACCTGTAGACTGTAGACGCAATCCCAAGCAAGGTCTCATGGTATGGTAGCTGCATACCAAATTTGAGAGGAATCCAACTGGCGGTTGTCAAGTTATGCTCCGGAAACGAAATGTTACGGACGGACGGACGGACGGACAAGCTGAAACCAGTATACGCCCCCTACACTACGTGTCGGGGGGTATAAAAACTCAATTTTCCGAATTTCGGTTCGTAAAATTTGGACTTCTATGAATCCCTGTGTGATACGATGTACATCCATGACAATTACATGACCGGTTGGCATCATAACACAGTTAAATTACCTCTTCAACCACAAAACAGTTCGAGTTACAATGTCCTGCATGTGTGACCAAGCGCACCAGGCAGAATCAGCGAGCTTAATTCAGAGTTCATCATTTACAATGTTAACTTCATGTCGTCTTAAATGACACATTATCGCGACATCGTCATGACAACTTCAAGCCTTGCAGCACATGTACTGCTTTGACAGTTGAACTAGTGTCAGCGTTAAAACCATGGCTTTTGTGAGTGGGTGTGTTTTAAGTAGCGGGATGTCCTCGTAACTCTCCATTCCTTAAAAACAATCGACTCCATTATTTTTAAGGAATGGAGAGTTACTCGGACATTCCCCTCTACTTCAACAACCAGAGCTTTAACTCTTTCCCCCTTAGACTTGTGGGGAATTTTCTCTCTCTGACCCATAATAGATTTGTAATGGCGTAGGTCTTTAACCCATGGAGACATTTCAATTTTCATACTTCTCCCGCGATGTAAAATATCCCGTTTTATGTCCCATGTCATGTGGAGAAATATTTACCAATGGTCTTCCACAGACCCATTCTACGTAATTTGTTCACGTTTTATACCAATATCAGCAACATTTATTCTAAAAATTAGTAATCTTGCGAGAAAATGTGTTGTGCCTGCTTTCCATCTGTTGGAAATCACGAAGAAGGCGAAGAAATTGTCGCATTTTAGTCACGTTTTGCAGCGTTCTGTTGTTGTTGTTTCGCTGCAAATCCTATGTTATTCTATACCACTGTAAAGCTAATTCTCCCTAGATTCGGGATTTGACAGAGACATAACGATATGGCAGGTTTTGAACGAGATAAAACTGAAAAAGTCCCATACACTTCCCGGAAGCAGAATGACGATAATAAATATTCATAAGGTGAAAAAAAGACAGCTCACTGATTGGCCAAGGTTGAGCGAGGCCCGGCGTGATTGGAGGAAGAGGTCACATGGTGACGCAGTCGCTATGGTCACTGTCGGACAAAAGACCGGCTGGGAAAGAATGGCGGATAAGACATTTACGGCGAAGACAAAAGGTCGTGGGAAAATATGTAAAATAAACTCATAAAGATGGGCAGGTTTGACGAGCTAGTCATCAAGGTTAGATACTTTGGTAGTTTATGCTCGCGCTACGTGAAATATTCAGGAATTTGGAAGCAGATTTTACTATTTTTCGAACGTTTATCTTAGAGCATGCCAAACTCATTTGGTGTTGAATCGCGCATTTTCCGTCAATTATTTTTCTTCCTCTCCTCATTTAATTTTACCCGTATTACAAAACAAACCAACCGTATACAAGTCAGATTTATTTAAATTTTGGCTTTCTGAAAATGTATAGTTTTAATTATGTTTTACTCAAAGTAAACGCGAAAAAATTGCAAAGTAATCCATCACATGGGAACTCCGTGACACGTCAAAATCCGTCTTCATGGGTTAGGCGAACATCCGTCAAAACACGCTTACATGGGGATCGACACAAGCCGTCAAAACCCGCTTATATGGGGGAAAGAGTTAAACTGGTCAGAGAGAAATACCTCTCTGAATGGAAGAAGAAAAAAGTCATATTTGTCCAATAAAAAAAATATATAAAAAAATATTAAAAATAATATATCGAAATAAGAGACATCTGCCATATAGGGGGCCATGGACATAGATATCTGCATTGGACGGTATTGATAAAACCAATTTGCATAATAATAGAAGACGGGCTTTGTCCTAAATAAATGCCAGTGTTTTGTAATGATATATCATCAGGGAATACTGTACATGAAGCTGACCATTCTGACTCTTCAACAGTCTAATTATCAGCCAATGAAAAGGAAAGTCGAACAGAAAGAAACAGAAACCTGAGGAATTGATGCAATGATTTACTCAAGGGAGTTTGTTTGAAGCGAATTCTTCCCAAGACCATTGCCTGTGAACCCAAAATTTTAAATGCCACACTGACTGCAGTTATAGCATTCAACATGGAAACCCAAGCAAAAGGATGTTTATTTTTAGCAACAAGAAGCCAGGTCTGGAAGCCTACAAACCAATGCAATAAGTGAGGTGACATGAGGAAAGGCGGGTGATGACGATGACGGCATTTTGCTCACCCAATTCTTTCGGTAATATAATGAATCCGAGCAAAGACTGAGCGCGCGCTGACAGCTATCTTTATCACGCCAGGCTCGCATTAATACCCGTCGATAAAATTGCAAATGCTCCGGCCCTCGCAAGACACAGGTAACTTAACCCTGGCCCTTACTCTTAAAAGCAGAACGGCTAATATCTCGTTTGTGGAGCGCTCAAAATCATCCTTACACTAAACTCCTCTACTCGGAGAATGGTTCACTGATATTGATTCCGTTCAATAGACTGGTCCTCTTGTTACGGCGGAAGCAGACTTCAAATCCTCTCGTATAATGACATAACTTACGATCGTAATCAAAATGTATTTCTCCATCTCATTTCCACAAGGTAACATGTTACAAAGCCCGTTATCCCCCGGGGTTCACTTTCTACATCTATCTGAGAAAGCTTTCACATACTTATCAATATCCATTACATGTGGGGAATTCTGAGAACTTCCATCTAAGAGTTGAACATTACCTTCAAGGTAAAGGGGGCTACCATTTAATTTCGCTTGCGAAGGCTGGGAAATTAAGACACATTCATGTAGACGGAGGGATCAATAAACCGTATTGACAATTACAGTCTCAGTGAAAAGGACATACAGCTGCTCTATCAAGTCCATGTTACTTAAAAAAACATGAGGATTTGGGTTTCCAGTTTTGATGTTTTCTCTCAGTTTAAGATGTATCTTGAGAAGCAGGAATATAGCCCTTTCCGGAAAGTGTCTGATCTCCCACTGAATAACTGCCGCTCATTAAGGTTAATAGAAGTATGAAAAGATGCTCTGGAAAGTAGTCACCTCAGTTTCACTTTTACCAAAGGCACCCGCAATTATTTGAAATAATATATTGATAAACTATTCAAGAATATTAATTTGAAAAACTATTTTTGTTTATATTTTCTGCATAAACCAATAGATCTTGTATACGTGTACATAATAAAGATAATTTTCTTGAAAAATAGCCTATTTAATTATTAAAACTAATTGTGAGGGCCTTTGGTACCTACCGGAAGCTCTCTGCACCAATACGCCCCTGGTGGAACAAGGGAGATAAAACGCTTTCCAAATTGGGCTATAACAATGACTAAACTTGGAAAGAGACTGAAAAGTCACTGAAGAGTCTTCATGTATCTGTACTAGACAAAGTGATCCAACCTTCAGGGCTGGGTATTAGGACAAGCTGAAATGAGTTGAGGGTTCTGCCAGACATGTGCATTGTCCCATGCCTTTCAACAAGAGCCCAAAGGGCTTCAATATACGCCCGTATATCTGGAATTACATTGGTCCAAATTTCAAGGTTGTTTAATAGCCTTGATTCCAATTGGTAGCTAGCAATCCGGAAAAAGGTCTACAATTTTGTGCTTCTGAGAATGTAACATATCACATCTAAAATTGAATGATAAACTAAAATGAGCTTAACTCTTGGAAACTAGGTGACCTTGGAGCAAGAACCGAGAGCTCACATATCCCACAATGAAATCGACAATAGGCAAACACAAGAAAATAGTACTTTTCCTGCAAATGGATTTCTTTCAGACGAGAGAATTTTTTATGAAGGAAGAAGATAGTGATGAAGTAAACATTTGTTCTTGAGTTGATAAACGGGTATGTAGTTCATAAAGGACCCCTCTGCACATTAAACTAGTAAATGTACGGTTTCTATTTCACAACAGTTTAACTAAATGTAGCTGTTTCAAACATGGGAGACAACTCCACAGGACAAATGCCATATACATGTAGGGGAGAGAACTCTGAATATTCCAACCTAACCCACATAGTCAGCTAAACTTGATTCAATTCTGGGGGACTGTGACCTTGACATTTGACAAATTGATGTATGTCTCCTCTTCGCCATGCGAGTAAGGTATCTGATACCATTCCATACCTTGAAACTAGAGATATCGCATGGATGAATGGACAGAACACAACATCGCATTACATGACCTCGTCTTCGACAGGCATATGAAAATGTGACTTAATGATTTCCTGATTTTGGGGTCACAGCGACCTTGACCTTTGACCTTGACCTAAACTTTGGTGCATGACACATCGTCTTCCGTCAATGTATCAATGGACACGAAAAAATCACGATTTTTATGAATTTCATGATTTTGGGGGTCACCGTGACCTTGATATTCAGCCTTGACCTACATTTTGGTACGTGACACATCATGTCCCCGTAATGTATCTACTGACACAAAAAAAGTACTTTCAAAGATTTATTGATTCTGGAGTCACAGTGACCTTGACCTAAATTTTGGTACATGACAAACCATCTCCCCGTAATTTCTCAATGGGCACAAAAAAATCAAGATTTTTAACAATTTCACGATTTTGGGGTCACAGTGACCTTGACATTTGACCGTGACCTACATTTTAATATGTGACACATTGAGTCCCCCTAATGTATCTACCGACACAAAAAAATGTTATTTTTAATAATTTCCTGATTTTTGGGTCACAATGACCTTTGACCTTGACCTATATTTTGATATGCAACACTTCATTTCCCCCTATTGAATCCACTCACAAAAAATTAGAAATTTATGATTTCCTGATTTTTCATTCACACTGACCTTTGACCTCTGACCTCGACCTACATTTGGCATGCAACACATCGTTTCCCCCTAGGGCATCCACTCGCCAAAAATCAGAACTGTAGATGGAAAACTATCAATGATCAATGATTTCCTGATTTTTAGGCAACAGTGACCTTTGACCTCTGACCTCGACCTGAATTTCGGTACGCGACACATCCGTCTCCACCTGATGTATCCATTCACAAAAAATTGCTACTGTGGATAGAAAACATCCAAAGATATAGACCGGACACGAACACTTCACTGATTTCCTGTTTTTCAGGCCAGTGACCTTTGACCTCTGACCGCGACCTTCATTTTTGTACGCGACACATCGTCTCTCCATAGGGTATCCACTCACCAAAAATTGGAGTGAGTGAGTGAGTGAATAGGGTTTAACGTCGCTTTCAACATTTTTTCAGCTATATCACGACGGGGAAGGGAAGGGAGGGGAGGGGGAGGGGAAGGGGAACCTACTTGTAACAGAGCAGATCTAATGCTGCCATTTTATAGTGCTGTCCCACTGAAATATCATGCTGTAGGCAAACAGGACACCCCACTCAGTCACATTATACTGACACCGAGCGAACCAGTCCTTGTTCTATCCTCTTAATGCTGAACGTAAGCGAGGAAGCAACAAGTTCCATTTTTCAAGTCTTAGGTATGACCCGGCCTGGGATCGAACCCAGAACCTACCGCTTACGAGGCCGACGCTCTAACCATTAGATCACCGCAGTGCGGTCCTCCCAAAAATTGGAACTGTAAATAGAAAACTGTTCCAGATATAGACCGGACACGGGGGACGGACAGACGGACGGACGGACGGAAACATTTTTTTGTGTCACAATGACCTTTGACCTTCGACCTTGACCTATATTTTGATATGCAACACTCCATTTCCCCCTATTGAATCCACTCACAAAAAATTAGAAATTATATGATTTCCTGATTTTTCATTCACACTGACCTTTGACCTCTGACCTTGACCTACATTTGGCATGCAACACATCGTTTCCCCCTAGGGCATCCACTCGCCAAATATCAGAACTGTAGATGGAAAACTATCAATGATCAATGATTTCCTGATTTTTAGGCAACAGTGACCTTTGACCTCTGACCTCGACCTGAATTTCGGTACGCGACACATCGTCTCCACCTGATGTATCCATTCACAAAAAATTGCAACTGTGGATAGAAAACATCCAGAGATATAGACCGGACACGAATTCTTCACTGATTTCCTGTTTTTCAGGCCAGTGACCTTGGACCTCTGACCGCGACCTTCATTTTTGTACGCGACACATCGTCTCTCCGTAGGGTATCCACTCACCAAAAATTAGAACTGTAAATAGAAAACTGTTCCAAATATAGACCGGACACGGGGGACGGACAGACGGACGGAAACCGCCATCACATAATACGTCCGCCTTTTTGGCGGGCGTATAAAAACAGATAACTCTATAACGAGGACATAATTTTACACAGTATATGTAAAACAGAGCTGCATTCTCCAGACATCAGATCGTGTACATCATACTGTCAGATTCACCCCAACGTACCCCAACGTGGCCAGCCAATCAACAGTGTCTGTTAACAAACAAAGTGGATTGAGCCCAGGATATCCCAGCACTCTTTTAAAATAGTTGAACCTTTAAAAAGCAAATCTTTTTGCATGTGAATGTATTTTTCATCGCAATCATACGTAGATAAATGCTTTCTCTGTCAATCATAATCGATGGAGGCTTAAATGTGCATACAGGTTTTAACCATTTTTCCTACGGAAATCAGTCCGAGGGCGTTACTCTGGAAGCAGGAGATCACATATCTGATGATAGGAGAATGCAGGAACGAAGAAGGCACAGAGTACTTACCATTATGGGGTGGTTTATAAAAAGATAATCCTAGTGAAATAATTGCTGCTACTATTAAAATAATGAGGGTGACATCTTGTAATGCTTCCCACACAAGCCGTAAAAAACTTTTAGGAGGTTTGGGAGGTATAACATTGGAACCAAAAACTTTCCTCCTATGTTCTAGGTCCACAGGGTTTCCTGATAAACCTGCAAGTACAGAAGAACACAAATATCTCATTAATAACAACTCGTAATTCATGCAAAAATTATGATTAATGCTCTAATAATAAAGTCAGCTACCAAATAATTACACCAGATTTTGTCATTCGAGTGAGCAGACGATGGCATTCACCTATTTCTTGCTTAAATGCAAACTGAAGTGAGGAGAGCAGTCTATAATTGCTCGCCAGAATCATCATGGCAATTTACTCACCTGATTCAGGGGAGCAGTTGACTGCTCACCTAGAATTTCATCATGGCAATGCCTGAATTATGATCAGTCACTCTGAGAAATACCTCCTAAATGTAGGAGAAACTACACACATAATTTTAAGATGTTCCAGGAGAGCAAATCACTCGCCTTGGAAAATTTAGGAGGCCAGTAAGAGCCTTACATCACTTTTCAAACAGCAAGGCCTGAAAAGGTATACCCAAATATCCATAACATGAAACTGGATATATCGCATACAAAAAGTTAATGAACAGACAGAAATACTGATCATAACATACGGCCATCTATTGATCGGCGTGCATGTGTATAAACACAAAATATTGCCAAACAAATCCTCGGATCAAATCTTCAGTTGGCATTTCATTGTACATGTAGAAGCATGTAAAGTAACAATATATTATTGTTAACAACGAAGATTTGAATGCTAAGGCGGTAAGTGGTATGTCATTTTATTTTGACTCCTTATTTTAACTAAATTTATTTACAACTTTACTAGATTTACTGTTGGATAGGTGTATATGTACAAGGAAGCTTAACTTGTTCCAGGTACACTTGTACATTACCCATCTCCTGCACCTTTCTTTTTACCCCCCCAAAACAGTCATCACAGGGCACATTTCCTAAGACCAGTGGTCCGCCTGCAGCCTAGGAAACATGGATGGCTCCTTTTATTAATGTACCATACTTACTTCAAATACCTCATTTTCTTTTCATAGAGAGGCTGCAAGAGAGACCTTGTTAAACTTGCCGAAGAGCAATTCGCTAACACATCATACGTATGTCATTTTTTCTACCTTTTCATATAAGGAAAATTGATAATTTCTCTCAAAATAAGATTGAAAATGAAAAAGTTGAGCATTGCTCATATTCACCACATTGGACTGAAGTGTTGCTGATCAGACGGTGAAGTAAGAGTCCAGATCAATCTACACAAGTCCCACCTTTAGGCAATCCATCCGTCTCAATAATCGAAAGTGAAATATGATCAGACCCTCAAGATTATCGATTGGACAGCCGTCTAGAAGCTCAATCGCTTCAAGATCAAGAAGGCTCGGAACAGTGCAAAATGTCAGTGAACATGACCTGGGGCCAGAGAGGGGCCACAGAAAGTGGTGGCACGCTTAACGTTCCCTCTACAGAGGCCTTCCATCAAGACATGTATGGAGCTCCATATTAGGATGAAAAGCTTAGAGAGTACTTCGACTTGACAATGAACGGATTGAGCATTGACCAGGGACCTCCGGAGCAGTCATGATGTGCCATTCAAACGGACCAGAAATGATGCGTATCTGTCAGACGTACTAGAAGCCGTCAAGATGTTCAGGGAACAGATGATTTGCTCCAATGATAAATATGATACTGAACATTCAATGACGATGGCTCATGATAGGAGCAAATAAACGATTCTAAGACCTTCAATACAGACATCCCTAAATACTGGTCTTTTACAGGCAAAATAGTTGATGGTAAAGTCCCCTAATTAACCGTACTTGAAAAGAGAGCATATCCAACGAATCAGACATTTTGACCTTGTTGTTTTTCATATATCATTTGCTGTATGAATGAGAAAACTAAGAAATAACAGATTTCAATAGGATATTAAGGCTCAGTCAAAAATGTGCATCTACTATACAATCTGAGCAAAAATATTCACACGGAACATTCATTTACCACATCTATTGCTCATTAGAATTAACCACAGAATATGGACCCTTTACCATGTCGATTTTCTGCAATAAAGAACCACAACTGAATGTCACGAGATAGGAGAAAATCTAAAGCGTTCATTTAATTCTTCTGTCAGATAGCAAAAAAATTAGCTATTTACGACAGTTTTTGTAGTCCAATAATCAAGTAATTTCACTTGCTCTGAATGTTTTTTCGCCTAGAAATGTTGGTCTTGTGAGATATATTGGGCAACTGCTCGTGAATGAAAGGTAAAATAATGATGCTGTACCCCTTACAGTCATTCGTTTTTTGAGGCGAACGATCGCTCGCGCGCACCATCGCTCGCCTAATTTCATTTCAAGGCGCGCGATTGATCCCCAAAAAACCCAATGCGTATTTTTTAAAAATACAAGTCGATAATTCATCACGCGTTCATGAAACGAAAATAGGAACTCTTCTGTGTTCGGCAGTACATTCCTTGACTTTGCCAATTTGGGGAAATACAAAATCATAATCCTAGCAGCGAAGTCGGAGAGTCCGATCGTCCCTTTGATGTGATGTTTGAAGTATGTTGAATATATCGCCAACGACTATTCAAATATATTGTTTTCGAAAGCGCTAATATATATATTTATGAATATATCCTTCTATTCGATAAAACCTAGCGGCGAAATCATAGCTGAACCAGAAAGATTATTCCGTACTAAGATCCGAGTAAATTTTTGTTATACCCGCCGGTGTTAGCAGCCGCCATGTTTTGACTTGCGTGCATTGCAATGAAATAATAAAATGAACTTTTAATACACTGTTTGAAACAAACGTCACGATCGAAAGAATTCTTTTGAGGTATTCATTTTGCACAAGTTTTGATTTGATCTTATTATCAGACTTGGTATTCAAAAGCAAGTCGTCAAAAGCAAAAGCAAGAATTTCTGAAGAAAATCACTTCATATCCGAGGTTACGTCTGGAAAATGCTGTATCAAATTAACATGATATCGAGAAGCTCTGTAAAGTTTTGCTGCTGTGGAATTTATTTGTCATAATAGCACAAAGCATGACTGGACAGACAGTGTAGACAAGGGGGCACATGTCTCTTGTATATAACTTCAGATAATTGCAATTGGGATCTCCATGAACTTAAAAAAAAAATTAAATGAGGACAAAAAGGTAAGGGAGAATTTGCAAATTTATTTGCTGGAAATGGCCCAGAATGCATCTCCAGCAATCTAGGATCTGGGCTTAAAGGGCCTAGGCGGCCCCTGGACCCCGGCCGGAAGTGCTAGGATATTAATTTCAGGAGTGTGATCACTCGCCGAAGACATTTTAGGAGTGTGATTTATAGCACTCCTCTGATTTACAGAAACGAAAGACTGCTTATAGCTGTCATGTGAACGAGTGAAAAGAACCCTGAATGACCGGAATCTGATGAACCAGATGTCAATGGATTCTTACAGAAATTAAAAAAAAAAAAAAAAAAAAAATTCAAATCTGTTACTTTTCGGCAGAGACACTTCTGGTACAAAATCCCTACATTAGAAGAGTTGGTCAACTTCCCACCAAATTCTAACCATTTGTATTATTTACTGGTGTTGAAATGGGTACAGATTTTTGGTATTCGAGTAACCGTCGGCAGTATTCGAATAGTACTCGTGTACCTGTTTGTTGTTGTTGTTGTTGTGAGCAATGATACCGCATGGTGACATGCAAATTAGCTCACTGCTGATGGACGTGGAATTATCCAAATGGCATGTAATCCACTTAAGTGTCAACATCTCATTTCTGTCAAATGAAGAATCAGTGCACAGTAGCAGCAAGAAAAGTCCAGATGAAGCAGTGGACCGCTGTAAACACAGGCGGTTCACTCATATTACGTTCTTGGACTGTAAGTTCCAATCAAGTCTTTATTATTTAATTGTTTGTGAAGCCACCAGACAAAGAATATTGTTATCCTTCAATTCTTTGCTATGTTTTGTCCAGTGTTCTAACTTCAGAAGGAGTCATTGTCAAAATTTAGGGTTTTCAAATATTCATTTTGGAAACAAGAACCCGCAACTTTGTACCCGTTCATGGGTATACTCGAGCAACCATTTCAGCACTATTATTTACATGGTTGAAACCGACTAAACATAGCTCTGGTATTAGAACTATTATTCCATCGGTATTCAAATACATACACATATATGCATGTTTGTGTAAAGCTTGTCAATTGTCAGTAATAAATGTACATAATGGACAGGGACCATTAACATTAATTGGGTTAATTAGCTAGAGTTTCCATGTTTAATTCATTTTCAATGGTGATGTGAACTAAAATATACCACATAACACCACTGTCACCAGGCTATTTCTGGCTAACATCACTCAACACTAACTAATCCTCTCCCAGTCATTATTAACTCGTCTCCCAGCATCCAGCAGTTATGCAACGATCCTATCAAAGTGGCCGCAGATGTGAAAGTTGCATGTTCTAATAATATCATGTATCGGAGTACATGTACATGTAGTTATTAGTGGTTGCATGTAGTCTTGGGTCTACATCTGTATTCTGTGGTGTGATGCTTCTCACTGAGCATGTACAAGAAACCTGTGCCGAGACCGTTAACGGTGGCACAACTAACACGACAAAACCACATTTATTTTACTAATCCAATTTGGATGTCGTAGAGTGGCCGAGAGCATTCAAACAAAATCTGATTTTATTTCACAGATTTCCATCCCTCTGTGTAAATTGATATGGTGTTAAAACGAAATACCTTCACTTGGGGATGTTGGCCCTAATTCCCAGTGCTGATTATCGGTCAACTATTGGAGATTCCAGGCATGATCCTTTCTTTGAACTGATTCGACATCATCATGCAATCTCCGACATGGGAACTGGTCTGTGTCTCCGTTTGAAGTTATTTCTAGCTGGTCATACTAGTAGGCCTACACTAAAAAGCTTACAATGTCCACAGCTATACCAGATTCACTTACGGATATTCTGGTTTAGAATGCCAGAATGAGTGAGGGTGGTTATCAAATGATGTTTTCTTTGGAACTAAATTTTGTACCCCTTCTGCACCTCCACCCACGTCCTCGTCAACATCGAAGTTGAAATGGCTTTCAATGGAGTCACAATTTTATTTAATGGGAGACCTGTAGAATCCGGCCCAAGTATCAGAAATGCATCCATCTGGCCTGAGAACAATGGCTCAGTATATGGTGTCTCAAGACTCCCAGTATATGGTGTTTGTAAAAATCCAGGAGCTGTTGATCACTGTTCTGGACTTCGGGATTGGAGAGGGATTCTGGTAAAGAGTATATCACTTTCACAGTATATTTCCATTTACTTTGACATGACAGGGCATGAATTTACCATAAAACTTTACTAGACCATCGGGCTGGTATATTTCATTATACAAATCTGAAATTGTTGAATTATAACCAGCCAGTTGGGCTGGTTAGCTAGCTTCAGAACTAAATTCAACCAGACAAGTTCTAAATTCACCAACCACGGGCTGCCGGGCTTGTGGGAATTGCGAGCCCTGCATGATGAGAGTGGCTATATTCATACCCCTCTTGGAGACCAAGAGCAGCCAGAGGATGTCATATACTCTTGGTAGCACGGACTTTTTCGGGGAACAGTGATTTTGAAGAGTATTGATAGTGGGATGCATTTATATTGGAATGATTTGAAGGCGGTAAACAAACACAATATTTACAAGAAAAATATTCGGATACGGAAGGGTCATCAATCTTGGAGGAATGATACGATAACTACTAAAACAGTATACGAGTATAACCAATTATCATTTAATGTTTACTAAGTTTCACAGAAATCGTGCATGAGCTGTAGAAAGAGTTGCGTTGACAAGGATGTATTATATATGGCATATTTCAAACTGCAGAGGGCCACAATTCTCAGGAAAATAATACGAGGAGTACGAAAACGGCACAGGCACATCTTCGTATGGTGATGATAATGAGTACTAAGTTTCGAGGGAATTGTGCATAAACTGTTGGATGAGTTGACAAAAAATGATTACAGACAGAGGGACAACAGATCAATATATTGCCCTCTCCAAGGAGAGTGAAAGAGAATAATCGCTCTTCTTAAAACGGAGATAGATGACAAGTCAGCATTTCTACCAAACCATGGTATCAATTGTTAACCACCAATCATGTCAATCTGAGCAGACAAGCATGTTGGCAATCTTTATATAATCCAACAGAACAGCCAGCCAGGTGGCGGACATATTGGATTGTCTGACTGATAGGCAATACTGTCCTGGAATGGTAAACTTTCAACACAAGAGCCTGGCTGGCAGTTTGCCCCGCGATACCAAGGATCTCAAGTGGTGCGAAAACACTGAGTCATGCAACTCTGTCCACTTCATCCCAGACTTCAAGAGTAACGGTGATATCACCCGATATCGGCTTCTCTCTAAAAATTCAGAATAAATGTCACGGTTAATTTACTTCTTTTTAACTGTACAGTACTCGTAATTCTGCTTTAGCATGTGCAACTAAATTAACCAAGGCAACCCAGCTGGCCAGGTCAGCAAAATTCATTTTTCCATTGGCGATATTTCCACAGTATGACCACTGATCCTCGTTCGTGCTCATGTCTAGCTCTTGGTGATCCCTCAGTCACCAAATACCATATGTAACTGATGCAATCACTACTCATGGTGTCATTACCAGAATGCAATGCCTGCCAATCCTGCCAATGAAACTCGGCGGAATAGCAAGGCATGTGAGGATACACTTGTGAATATAGGAAATAAATTTTGAGAGAAGGAATAAATTCGCTGTTAGCAAAAATTCAACCCATGACTCTCGTCCAAACTGAGGAGTTGCTTTCACCATGTGAAAACATGCTGACCCACAGGTAATACTTTGGGTACACATAGTTTCAGGAGGGGAGCAAGGGTTTGATTTTCGTTGACAGCTACTTTCGTATTTCTCTCAAGAAATATTTCATCTACAAATTGCTTCATAGTGGAAAGGGGGATGGGGCGGGGGGGGGGGAGCTAAACTTCACACCAAGTGGTCATTACTAACACATAGGCTCACAACTCCATCATCTTTTACTAGCAGTCTCTATTACAGGTAACCGTCAATCATGTCAGATAATATTCCAGATAAGGACTATCTCCCTGGGCTGTCTTGATCCACCAGATACTGGCATTGAAGAACCTGCAAGCCACTAAGTGCTTCTAAAACAGGCTTGGATATGTAAACAAGGAATCTGCCCTTGGGCATGCTGAGATTTTACTACTCACTTACATAGAGCTTCAAATAAACTGTCTGAGAGTTTATAAGGGAGCAAGTCTACACCTAGTGGCTTTAACAGGAAAATGGTGAAAAACGTCCTGTAAGATATACTAACTTACACGTAAATACATGTACAACAACATCAAGCCTAAAGATGATTTTTTTCCCCCAAAAATCAGAAGTATCACAGTCATAGCACAGTCCAGATGAAGTCATGATAGTGGTCTCCTGGAGTCTGGTCCAGGCAGGGATGGAAATAAGGAGGGGTCGAAATTGCTCTCTATTTGCAGGGCATGTCCGACAGAAAATTGGCACTGTCCTGTAGTTTTTCAGTCAGTTTACATGTAATTTAATTGTGTGCCGGACAATTCTTGACAAACGTCCTGTAAGTATTTGTTGAACATTTCAACCCCTGAATATTAAAGGGTCAGTGATCAGAAATAACTGATCAAATTTGGACAATAAAAAAACAAACAAAAAATAACTGCAAGAGCGATAACCTGGACAAAGTAATTTACTCATCAAATTTGATGATAATTTCAATAATAATCACCGATGGGATTATTTTCCCTTATTTCCAATCCTGACAGTCTCATACATGTATAATGTCTGGTCAACTATGATCGTACTATGATTACGTCTTAGAACAGTCTGGTCATGAATGATTGTCTCATAGAGTAGTCTGATCAACCATGATTGCACTAGGATAGTCTCATAGAGCAGTTTTGTTGTGCCTCCCAGAGCAGTTTTGTTGTGCCTCCCAGAGCAGTCTGGTCATGTATGATAGTCTCATAGAGCAGTTTTGTTGTGCCTCCCAGAGCAGTTTTGTTGTGCCTCCCAGAGCAGTCTGGTCATGTATGATAGTCTCATAGAGCAGTCTGGTCATGTATGATAGTCTCAGAGAAGTCTGGCCATTATCATAGTGCAGTCTGGTAAACATGATAGTCTCAGAGCAGTCTGGTCATGTATGATAGAGCATTCTGATCATGTATGATAGTCTCAGAGCATTCTGATCATGTATGATAGTCCCGGAGCAGTCTGGTCATGCATGATGGTCTCATAGAGCAGTCTGGTCATGCATGATGGTCTCACAGAGCAGTCTGGTCATGCATGATAGTCTCACAGAGCAGTCTGGTCATGCATGATGGTCTCATAGAGCAGTCTGGTCATGCATGATGGTCTCATAGAGCAGTCTGGTCATGCATGATGGTCTCATAGAGCAGTCTGGTCATGTATGATGGTCTCACAGAGCAGTCTGGTCATGCATGATGGTCTCATAGAGCAGTCTGGTCATGCATGATGGTCTCACAGAGCAGTCTGGTCATGCATGATAGTCTCATGGACCAGCCTGGTCATGTATGATGGTCTCATAGAGCAATCCGGTCATGTATGATGGTCTCACAGAGCAGTCTGGTCATGCATGATGGTCTCATAGAGCAGTCTGGTCATGTATGATGGTCTCATAGAGCAATCTGGTCATGTATGATGGTCTCACAGAGCAGTCTGGTCATGTATGATGGTCTCATAGAGCAATCTGATCATGTATGATGGTCTCACAGAGCAGCCTGTTCATGCATGATGATATTATAGGGCAATCTGTTGTGTATGATGGTCTCAGAGCAGTCTGGTCATGTATGATGGTCTCATAGAGCAGTCTGGTCATGTATGATGGTCTCATAGAGCAGTCTGGTCATGTATCATGTGGTCTCGTAGAGCAGTCTGATCATGTATGATTGTCTCACAGAGCAGTCTGGTCATGCATGATGGTCTCATAGAGCAGTCTGGTCATGTATCATGTGGTCTCGTAGAGCAGTCTGGTCATGTATGATGGTCTCATAGAGCAGTCTGGTCATGTATGATGGTCTCATAGAGCAATCTGGTCATGTATGATGGTCTCACAGAGCAGTCTGGGCATGTATGATGGTCTCAGAGCAATCTGATCATGTATGATGGTCTCACAGAGCAGTCTGGTCATGCATGATGATATAGGGCAATCTGTTGTGTATGATGGTCTCATAGAGCAGTCTGGTCATGTATGATGGTCTCATAGAGCAATCTGGTCATGTCTGATGGTCTCACAGAGCAGTCTGGTCATGTATGATGGTCTCATAGAGCAGTCTGGTCATGTATCATGTGATCTCGTAGAGCAGTCTGGTCATGTGTGATGGTCTCATAGAGCAGTCTGGTCATGTATGATGGTCGCACAGAGCAATCTGGTATTGTATGATGGTCTCACAGAGCAGTCTGGTCATGTATTGTCTCATAGAGCAGTCTGGTCATGTATCATGTGGTCTCGTAGAGCAGTCTGGTCATGTATCATAGTCTCACAGAGCAGTCTTATCAACTATGATTGCACTGTGGTAGTCTACTAGAGCAGTCTGGTCAAGTATCACAGCAGTTTGATCATGCATGATAGTCTCATAGAGCAGTCTGGTCATACATGCTAGCCTTGTAGAGCAGTCTGGTTAACTATACTTGTACAATGATAGTCTCATAGAACAGTCCGGTCATGTCTCACAGTAGTCTGGTCATGCATGATTAAGTCTCATAGAGCAAATCATGTATGATAGTAGCATAGCACAGTCTGGTGATGTATGATAGCCTCATAGTACGGACTAGTCATAAGAATCTGCTAGCAGTGAATGCATAATCTCATAACAGTCTGGTCATGCATGATACTCTAATAGCACAGTCTGGTCATGTATAATTGGTCAGATGCAAAAGTCTTCTAGAACAGTCTGGTCATGCCTGGTAGTCAAATAGCGTAGTCTGGTCCTTACCTGATAATCGCATAACAGTCTGGTCATGCATTCATGGTTTGATAGCATCATGGCACAGGGATGTTATGAGATTCTTATCAAACTGAATGCAATTGCATGAAATCATAACAGTCCAGTCATACATGATGGTCTCATCGGGCAGTCTCAGGGGTCAAAATATAAAATAATTTCTACCTGTCTCAGGTGACAGGTAAATTATTTTTCTACCTGATTCTTGAATGCATCAACCTGAACAATGTGATCCACTATATACATCAAGGAGAACGGGTTTTTTTCTGACTATATATTCGCCTAAGGTGAGGATGTTTTTGCAGACTTGATGCACATAAATACTTTGTGACTTGTATATAAATATTTCAACTGTCACAAGAGATTGGTGGTTTTGTCTTCAGCCTGTAACCTACAAAATGTGGACACCCTATTATTTTGACCCCCGAGCCTGGTCATGCATTCATGGTCTCACAGCCTCATGACATGACAGTTTAATAACGGATGAACGCATGATCTCATAGATGGTCATACATGAGTCTCATCGTGCAGTCTGGTCATGCATGATAGGCTCATAGCACAATACATTTATCAGCACATATCCATAAGACAGAATGGAAGGCAGTGGGTTTATAAAAAGCCTGCCAAGTGAGAATTCTCAAATTAAGTTTTGCTGGCTCCAGCACCATCAGATCACCGTTTGACATTTAAAGGCCCGAGTAAATACTCTCTGCTTCAAAATCCTTCTGTTGACAAATCAATACAATTCTACCGGCAGATATGGAAGAGGCCTGCTTTGTATTCCTCCGACTGCTGCTGCCCTTTCTGATACATCTCTCCAGTATTTCCACTTCCACAAAACGGTGAAATGTAATCCACTTGAACACACTGAACAGGGTTACTAACATGTTCTTGATGATAGCGCATGGCGTATTTGCATTCAACTCGTGGTAGGGTCGAACTCGCAGCCAGTGTCTTCCAGTCCACCTTCTTTAATGTTTTCCAGATCTCTCAAGGTGGACAGTCATATTTTTGTAGCAGGTGTCTTACCATTCGTTTATTGGGTTTTATTGCCCGTATCCAAGTATCTCTCTATGTATCTAAATCACAGAAATTTTGATTCATGGCCGTTAGTTTTGCATCATTGGCAAAATCATGACGAACTGAAATCGGGTCAGTCATCGCAAGAATGAGGAAGAAGTCACATTTCAACCAATAACATGCCCGATTTGACATCATTTCCTGTTACCCATCAGTCAGGGGACACACTGGTACGAGTGATCTCCTATCACCCACTCTTTTAACTCATTGGCTCCGACAAACCCCTGTGAGCGGCTCCTATTACTTAAATTTCTGCCGGAGAGCCGATGTCACTGGCTTCTTGACAACCTTATGTAAACACATCTGTGATTGGTTGTTTCGGCCTCAGTAGCTCAAAATTGACTAATTAACACTTGTGTTATACATGTACCACAGATAGCAGTCCTTGTAGCCTCGTTCAGGCTTTATGACGACGGGAATCCTCAAATAACCTCATGACATGTGACATGTGACAAATGGAAGGGGTTTGCCAAACATTGTCACATTCCAATCCACCGACACCTAGGCAAACAAGCAGGCATTTGACAGCCCAACAGGCCACCGATTCCCTCTCCCAGTGGGCATCAAGCGATGACTAAGTTTTCCACCGGGAAAAACATTGTGTCTGAAGCGCTACGGTACCATAGTGGTGACAGTCTTCACCATAACGGTACCGTAGCGGGACCAGAATAGAACGTACCATAGCAGTACCAAAATAAGACTGATGGTGGCTGTGTGTCCATTGTGGTACCGCTACGCTGAAGATGTAGTCACTGCTACGGTACCATAGCGGTGACCGAGTCTTCACCATAACGGTACCATAGTGGAACCAGAATAGAACGTACCATAGCAGTACTAAAATAGACTGAT
The DNA here is from genome assembly GCA_036873755.1 of Hanleya hanleyi. NCBI lineage: Eukaryota > Metazoa > Mollusca > Polyplacophora > Lepidopleurida > Hanleyidae > Hanleya > Hanleya hanleyi. The sequence goes on along the minus strand of JAVTVY010015816.1, from coordinate 5,235 downwards.
GGTGGCTGTGTGTCCACTGTGGTACCGCTACAGTGAAGATGTAGTCACTGCTATGGTACCATACCGCTCTGGACACAATATTTTCACTGGCCGGGAACATAGATGTGTAGTTTACTTTGCATGAATTCAACAGATATATTTCTCTGTTCTAAAAGAAACATACTACCACATTTCATTTTCCGTTGTAAGTATAAATATGAAAAAAAATCATCATTCTATCATCTCACACCTCTTTACTTCACTGATGAATATCATATATTGCAAAATATTTTCTCATATAGTATTTTTTTTTGCATCCACGTGAGCCAGTGTATCGTCGATCTATCTGTTACACTGGCTGGGTTAGTTTCCTAAAGCAGTTCTGGATATAAATAGATCAACGAGTTTCCTCTGAATCAAACCAAATCAGTGAACGTGCTAAGCTAGTTGATTATACCAATCGGCTGCACGGTTTGAGATGTAACATTGCTGGCATAAACACTTTGATGTCAGGGTGAAACGGACATCGAGAGTCAAAGCAAAAACCACAGGCTTGGAATACCGTCATGCTAATTCAAATCAACTGAGGGGGATGAAGTGTACGAGATTGTGTAATAGAGGTAATGACTCAAGAACTCATTCAAATCACCAAAAATGTCCAGGTAAACACTCTGCAAGGATTTAGGATTTAATTGGACTTGTGAAGATGATTTTTTTTGTGGAAGTGACTAATCCAAGTATATTTTTCTTTTACTCATTGGCTGCACTTGCTTTGTAAACCCTGCACAATTCCTGGAAGAAAGACAAATAATGGATGAATCACTTCAGAGTGATTCTGTTTTTTTCAAATCCATTACACTACCATCCTTAAATTCATGTTTAATCTGATGTTATCAGAACAAGATCTCCATCAGGAGCAGGATGAAAAGCGTACCGGTACGTCATTTCACATTAAGAAATGTGGTACATGAACATGTGGGAGAGCAATCGCTTGCATCTAAATCCAAGCCCTGGAAACTGATGGATAGATCAATATACGATTTGCCATTTGAGCGATCATCACGCACCAGTGCACATGGTCAGGCGAATATGCAGGCATATCCTCCATAAAGTCCTAGATTAAACAAAGGGAGAGCAAAAATGCCGTTTATTCGAAAACGACTGGAAAGAAATATTTCATACTTGGTGAGGTAATGTGAACAAATACTAGGTTTGGTTTATGACAATTTTATTTTATATATTTCTATCTGTTTTCGTATCATCAGCATTACTGATTGTTTCTCCCGTTGTTTAACCTGGGCCCTTATGGAGAACATGCCTGGGTTTATGATCTGCATTTTCGCCTGATTGTGTGTGCTGATCTATTTCAATGGCTCTGATATTTTGGGCGTGAATATTGTGTTGTGCATGCAGGGCTTGTTTTTCCCACAGGAATTCGGGAATTCAATTCCTGTCAGCACTCCCACAATATAATTTGCGGGAATACAACACATTCCTTTAAAATTTTAACACTCTGTATAGAAATGATAGCAATGAATTCCTGTGGATTCCCATAGAGCTGAGTTGCGAGAATCTATTTTGATCACCATGAATAATGAAGAAAAACAAGGCTTGGTATGTTGTGTATGCCTTTCCAAAGCTACCGGTCAATCTGCCAATCCCCAATCTTTCTTTTGGAGTCAAAATTAACTCCAGTCTCCATGAGGCTATCTAAATTTTGCTCGGGACTAGTAGAAAAAAAATCGACCATAGAGTTCCAGGCCTCAATTTAAGGAGCGCTGATGGTAACCTCTCAACAGGTTACCATGAAATCTACACTGGTAACCTATGGCAACCTATTGCATAATTATTAACCTATTGTCATATTATTAGTCAAAATTATGGAGACCTAAAAATAGGTTACCACTATTTTGCATATGGCAACCTCCAGGCAACCTGAAAACAGGTTACCACCTTAAATTGAGGCCTGGAGTTCCATGTCCCCAGCCAGCAGCACCAGTTATGGTGGATTGCCTCCACCGTAACTGGTGCTGCTGCTGCTGGGAGATATGGACCTCTATGGTCGATTTTTTTTTTGGTCGATGATATCTCTTATCACTGATAAATAGTATGATTTTGAAAATGGAGATCTGTCTGATGAGCCATACATCCCACGAGTCGATCAGTTCAACAGTTTGAGTTTTTGTCCGAACAAGATACAAGTACTGAAAATCCAAGACAGCTGGCAGTTATCTTGTATTTACATAGGTAACTGAAAAGCAATCCCAACTATCCTCCCACCAATGTCAAGACACTCTCCAAGTTTGAAATCGATCAGCTCTTGGATTATACAGGTGACTGAGAAGCATTCCTAAATTGTCTCAGCGATGTCAAGCCACTCCCCAAATTTGAAGCTGATCAGTCCAATCAGTCTCAAGTTATTGCCCGAACAAGATCAGTGCTTAAAATCAGTTAACTGAAAAGCAATCTCAACTGTCCTCTCACTGCATTAATGTCAATTGACTCTCCATGTTTAAAGCTGATCACTTCAATAGTTCTCAGGTTGTTGGTCAGACAAGAAATGTGTAACGATCCAACTGCTGAGAATGCAAGATGTCTGATGACAGCCATCTGGGATTACACAGGTAACTGAATTCAAGACAGCTGACAGTGGCCATCTTGGATTATGCAGGTAATCGAAAAGCAATACCAAGTTCTCTCACTGATGTCAAAACACTCTCCAAGTTCAAGATCGATTGGTTGAATAGTTCTCCAGTTATTGGTCGGACAAGAAATGTGTGAAAAGCTAGCTGCTGAAGTACAAGATGGCTGATTGCGGCCATCTTGGATTATGCAGGTAACTGAAAAGCAATCTGAACCGTTCTCTCACCGATGTCAAGACACTCTCCAAGTTCGAAGTCGATGGGTGCAATCGTTCTTCAGTTAATGTCTGGACAAGATCAACCTGATGAAATCCAAGATGGCTGGCAGCCACCTTGGGTTATACGGGAACCTGAAAAGCAATCCCAACTCTCCCCAATATCAAGGCACTGTTCAAGTTTGAAGTCAATTGGTTCAAAAGTTACCGAGTTATTTGTCGGACAAGAAAAATGTAAAAATCCACCTGCTGAAATCCAAGATGGCCACCATCAGCCACCTTGGATTACGCAGGTAACTGAAAAGCAATCCCAACCATCCTCTCATCTATGTCAAGACACTTTCCAAGTTCAAGATCGATTGGTTGAATAGTTCTTGAGTTATTGGTCGGACAAGAAATGTGTGAAGATCTACATCTTGGATTATGCAGGTAACTGAAAAGCAATCCGAACCGTCCTCTCACCGATGTCAAGACAGTCTCCAAGTTTGAAGTCGGTTCAACCGTTATCGAGTTATTGACCGAACAAGAAATGTGTATCGGAATTACCAACGCCCGGTGTTTCTAAGATCCTCCCCACTAATGTGGCAGGGGACAAAAAAGTTACCTTTCCCAAGTGCCAGATAGCCAAAGAATTTTTTTTTTTTTCTTGTGGTTAAATCATTTTCGCTAAAAGATCTGCAAGCTCAACTGCCAACAGATTAATAAATACATTATTAATTAGACACAAGTTAAACACAAATCAGGCTTCCATGTACTGGAAGACTTTTTTTCATCGCATTTATTCAACATTACAAAACACAAAAGCAAAGTTCTCATTTTGTATTCTTACCGGTCACCCGAGACAAGTAATTTTTTTTAACCTTTCAACCCTTGCATCTTGAATCAGGACAAGGACAGCTTAACTTAGTTTCAGAAAAACATGAAGAAAAGAAGATTGATGCACAACTCTGTAGTCCAAGCGTCAAAAAAACACTAGAATTTGACCCTGATAAAATAGGTCAAGTCAGTCATCTTCAGCACACCTCTGGATCATCCCCAGATGTATATATAGTATTAATTTGAAAAGCCTAGCTGTATTTTCTCATATTATATAATAATAAACAGTATATATGACCTTGAAAAAAATAGGTCAAGGTCAGTCAACTGGGATAGGCTTTGAGTCAATCACCAGTTGCATTTGTACTATGAATTTGGAGACCCTAGCTTTAATCCTTCAAAAAATATAATAAATACTAGAATTTTACCATGATAAAAAAGGTCAAGGTCAGTCATTTTCAATAGGCTTGACTTCACCAGATGCATATGTGGTATGAATTTAAAATACCTGACTCTAATCCTTCTTGAGATATCGTGTCCATAGACGGACAGATGGACAGACAGATGACGCTGATGACGACAATATTGCCCGAGGGGTAAAAAAAACTGCAATTCCTGCAAGGAAGTGCTTTATTCTACTCCAGTCAATTTGATAACCAGGCTCACCGGAGACTTGCCAATTGCTTTCATGAATAATGTACACTTTGTCTACGGAATGTGTTATCTGGTTACAGCATTTCACAGAATTAGCCACTTAATCAATACCATGGAGTCTAACGAAGATTTGTTTCTTATCGTAGACTGCATTGAATTTCTTGACTCTGACCTTATCAGCTGAATTTTTGGTCAGATCAAATGATTCATTCAATAAATAACAAAGCAAAGTGCACTCCCGGATTCTCATTTAAGACAAGTGCAAAGGATGCAGTGTGCAAGAAAATCTCACCTTTCAGAGAGGACCCTGGATATGATATAATTCTACATGTAACTCATGGAATATCAAAACTACAGCAGCTGCATTTATGAGCCTTGGAGTCATTTCAAAATTTCAAATTTCTCAATTACAGCACTCCAATTGATTTCTGTAATTTCCATCAAACTGATTTCCGTCATTTCAATGGAGAATTTTCATGGAAATTAGATTCCTGGTGAGAAAGGGAGTACTGCATTCCAAACCGCACCAAAATATTTGTCTCAGTGGCTTACCTTCATTGGGTGATGTATAGAGTTTTTTACACATTTCTAGTACTCCTTCATATTGTGTCATTATTCTGTCGTATCCCTCGCGACCACGCAGTTCCATGAGCTCTCGGAGCTCTTTCACTGACAGCCCATACTCGGCTGGCCGGCCGTCAACCTCTTCCTCTGCCATGATGGAATCACTCAACCTGCCTTGAAATTTCTACGCCACCTGCAAGTACATCAACATAAAACAAAATAAGTTTCTGAAGAAACAATATTTTGTCCGGACAAGATCCAACCGCTTATAATCCAATATGGCTGACGGCAGCCATATTAGATTACACAATTTCTGAAAAACAATCCCAACCGTCCTCTCACCAATGTCAAGGCACACCCCAAGT